>CM070479.1:51774523-51929523 GCA_036324585.1 Champsocephalus esox
AGGTGTACGGTTTCACAATGAAATGCAGTTGTAGCCTAGTCCATGATGCTACACTTTTAAAACCTAAGCTCTGTCCTGCGGTCCACCTGCTACTAACAGCTTGGTCTAGAAATCCAGGATGAAGCCACACGGTCTGCTGCTGATTAGTCTGAGTCTTATATTCCTGGGATCAGACATAGGCCAGGAGCATGCTGGGTAGTGGAATAGCATTATAGGTTATAGCAGCCCTTGGCTCACTGGCTGGATGCTCAGAGGATGCTGTGGGACTATCGTCTCAATGTCCACTGCACTTCATCCAATCATCATGCTTCCTTCTCCCATGTGCATAAGTGTATCTCTTTGGTGTTCCATAAGTGCTCCAGTAAAACAGAAGACAACATTAGATGTTCTTGTGTCTGCTCGTTTTGGTAGACAGTGTTTAACAGCGTGATGCTCTGCAGTGAAGCTTCCTGACTCTAAAGTCAGGATATAAGTCATGATTGGAGACCAGGTTGGTGTCAATGATTCTTTCTGCAGTCTTGACAGGGATGGCTACGGAAAGGATCAGTGTAGTGCGTTTCTAGTCTGTTCGGTGGCTGAACCCAACACAGAGATCAGCTGGACGGTTGGTTGAACTTCCACAGCTGGCCAAGAATGTACATCCTCTGCTGGAGCTTTGTTGATTGTGCCTCTGTTGGTCCTGGGAGAAACTGGATCATAGATACCTGAAGGCTTCCAGCAGACAGTGCTGTCAGCTGCAGGTTGTTCTGGCAGCACCAAAGGGTATAACCGTTGTGTCATCTGCAGTCATTGGGGGGGGCACACATCCCCTTTGGGTGCGAGTGCTGATTCTTGAGTTGTAATCTCCTCTAGCCTCCCCTGCTGACACGGTGTTGCAGGATGTAGTCAAACTGCTGCACATCAACCCACTCTCTTCAGTCTGCGTACAAATGACACAACTTTACACATTGGAAATGCGTGCAATATATACACGGAAGTCCGATTTTGCGTGCATATGATACGCTAACCATTCCCATTGAGATCTGAGGCCGAGTTTTGCGTGCATATGATACGCCACGTTTCGTGCCTGCACCACTTATTTTTGTCCGGTCGGGTCTTGGTAGACCGGAAGCTGTGTGGTTCATAAAAAGATGTTCTTACTCAATACCAAGCCACGATTATTGTTTTTATTTTAAATCTTATTATGTCAGACTTTTTTTAACGAAACCACGGCAGACTATCCAAAACTGCACTCGAACGCCCGACCAGAACTACACATGCTGGCTATTGTGTTTCGCACATAGGTTTCGCAACATTCTATGGCAGTGGTTCCCAACCTGGGGGGCGCGCCCCCCTAGGGGTGGATTCAAAAATCGCAGGGGGTGCGCCAGGCCTCAGATGATTTGAGGCCTAATATCATATTTACATTTTCATTTTTTTTTACATAATAATTGTTTCACAATACATGATTGTCGCTAAAAGCCTTGTCTCTACATTACAATACACTATAACAAATAATTGATTAATTAATTTAAATAAAAATTGAAGTTAGTAGCTAATAAAGGCATACAAAAAAAAATTAGAATTTTTTTCTAGAAATGTTTCTTCTGCCCGTAAAGTGTCCAAACCGGGCTTTTCTGGATAAGCGCATGTTTAAAACATAGTTATTGTCCATCCCGGTTTCAATTGGATTATTTGTCACAGTAGCTCCGACCATTTTGTAGATTATTTACGATTTTGGATCCACATAAACACATCGCTAAATCCGGTTTACTTTGAGCATGTGTTTTAAACAGTTTAATCCCTTTGTGAATTGTTTCCACTTGCGCCGTCCTTTAATTTCTTCATACAGCGGGAATCCAAATGAATTAATCCTGAGTCCAATAACCATCAAAGTCACTCCAATAGTGCTCCTTGATTACGCTTTCATCCTCCTTTAACAACATACATCATTCATCCAGTTTGTGATGGTAGTTTTAGCATGTAGAGACTTTGAAACTTTAATTACAGCTGTTGCACCCCCCCCCTTGTGTGTGTGTGTGTGTGTGTGTGCGCAACTTCCAACAGGAGTCATTTGGGGGGGCTCTACTCTACTGGGAATTGTAGTTTTAAAAGACGTTTTCGTTTTTCCCACAATTAGAAGTTGCCAGTAACTGTGTACAGTCCCTGGAGGTTTAGGCGATAGGAAACACATTGGTGTGTACATCAATGGCAGCATTAATATATACCCACATGGGGTATATATTAATGCTGCTCATTATGGACACAAGTGATTTTCACCTATTTATTAATTACATGTTTTACATTGTTGTTGTGTTTTACACGGCTCATTGTTACTTTGTAATTCTACTCCACTACAATTCAGATGTTAACTTGGTATTTTTACTCCACTACATGTATTGTAGTTACTTTGCAGATTCTGATTAATGATGTGAAATATAAACAACCCTTAAATCAGATTTTAGTTACACCTGAGTACAATTCAGGGAAGGTGATTATCAAGTGCCAACAATCAGGAGAGATATGTGATATTTGGTGCTCGAGAAGACTAAACATTTATCTGCAGATCTCTATAAAGTATATTCATTACTCTTTATGCTCTACTAATAGTTAATTAAAGACTGTATATTATGGCTATTTTGCACATCCCTTTCAAGATTTCAAGATTTTCAAAGGTTTATTGACATATCATACACAACTACGGTGTAGTTATGCAATGAATGAAAAACTTGGGTCACAGGTTCCTCAACAGTGCATTACAAGACATCTATCAATATGTGTGTACCTCCACCATTAAAAGTCATATTCTGCACATTTCTTATTCTATCTACATCCATAAGAGTATAATTCATGTGTATAATATCAGTTAAAATAAGTGCTTCAACATAGTTAACATTGCAGGAAAGCAATATGTTAGACGTTAAGTACTTTGTCAGGCTTAATATGTATCTGTTGATACCCCCAAAGTGTTTTTGTTATTTGAAAGAAGACCTTAACCTAAAGTATTCTTTAATGTTTAAATAAAGGTTAATTCGTTTGTCTGTTTTGCACCTCCTCATATTAATATCTTTGTGCATCCTGCACTAAACTGTTTTATTGTAGAGATCACTTACAGTATCTTCTTGATTTTTTATATTCTATATTTCTATCATTGACCTTCTACTTTCCCCCTATGAAAGTATGTACTCTTAATATTGTATTCATCCAAAAACATTATTCAACAAAAATAACATTATTTAACAAAAATAATTAAATAACTTGCTTTAACCACTAGGCGGTGAACACAACACACAGCATACTAACAATAACTTTGTATTATTAGTGTAGGACACTTATGTATGTATAACATCTGAAGATGTGTAGTTTAATTCATGTTTTCACATACTTTTACAGCATATTGCTATACTATTTCTCATGTTTTACTTCTACACATTAATATCTGATTTGTAAAACAGACAGACAGAAAGGTATATCCGTCATTTAATGGTAAGCTATTGAAATGGTGATTCCATAGATGTGTCTCCTATCACCCAAATCCCATGACTATTCTCTCAACTCAGAATTTACATTCTGATATTCAAAGAAAATCAGTAATTTCTTTAAAAACTACACGTCCTTTTATATCAGCTGTGCACCGTTATGGTGTAAATATAATATCTACCAATTGGATCAAATATAAAAGTCAGCCGAATTAGTGTTGATACTGCAAGGAAGGAAAGAATTGTGTGAAGAGAAATTGAAGATGTTGTTTAATTGTTGATATATTTATGATCCACGTCACGTATACAGTTTCGGCGCCATTTCTTCTTGTTTGTCCAGAAGTCTTCTCATCAGGGCTCTATAAATAAAGAACTACGGCAGATCTTTAATATTTAATGCAGCCGAACCGTGTATTACAATACCGTTATGTGATGACTTTCAAAGAGAAAAGCAAGAGCACTCGGAATAAAGTATTATTTAATTTTTTTAAATGTTTTTCGGATTTCATATCGCATTAACACCATATCCGTGCATTGCGGCTAAACAATCCAATTACCGAGCTTCTAGCTGAGGATCTTGGGTAATCCCCACAATGCTTTGCGCACGGACCAATTTCCCAAATCTTTGGCGGAAATCGCGCTCCATTTAAGGCGGGGCCCCATATATGACGCACATCTGTTAGCCTGTTCCACCATTCTTTGTTTTCCAAGGCTAGGAAGGATTCTTGCCTCGCTTCTGAAGGACATCCGTCAGGAACTGAATTTCAAAATAAAAATAACCGGAAACAGATACACAGCCACAGAACTGATTACCCAATATCCTCAGCTATGGTTTAAGCTCGGTGATTGGATTGTTTAGCCGCAATGCACGTTGGGATATGGTGTTTATCCGATATGTCATCACATAACGGCCTTGTAATACACGGTTCGGCTGCATTAAATATTACATATCTGCCGTAGTTCTCTATTTATAGAGCCCTGATGAGAAGACTTCAGGACAAACAGGAGGAACTGCCGCGGAAACTGAATACGGGACGTGGATCAAAAATATATCAGCAATTAAACAACATCTTCAATTTCTCTTCACACAATACATCTCCTTGCAGTATCAACACTAATTCGGCTGACATTTATATTTGATCCAATTCGTAGATTGGCTATATTTACCCCATAACGGTGCAGAGCTGATAGAAAAGGACTTGTAGTTTTTAAAGATATTACTGATTTTCTTTGAATATAAGAATAGAAATACTGAGTTGAGAGAATATTCAGGGGATTTGGGTGATTCCATCCATGGAATCAGAATTTCAATAGCTTACCATTAAATAACGGATATACCTGTCTGTCTGTTTTACAAATCAAATATTAATGTGTAGAAGTAAAACATGTGAAATAATATAGCAATATGCTGTAAAATTATGTGAAAACATGAATAAAACTACACATCTTCAGATGTTATACATTAATAATAAAAAGTTATTATGGCTGTGTGTACCTTGTGTGCACCGCCTAGTGGTTAAAGTATATTATTGAATTATTTTTGTTGAATAATGTAATTTTTGTTGAATAATGTTATTTGATGAAAAAAATATTAAGAGTACATACTTTCATAGGTGGAAAGTAGAAGGTCAATGATAGAAATATAGAATATAAAAAATCAAGAAGATTCTGTAAGTGATCTCTACAATAAAACAGTTTAGTGCAGGATGCACAAAGATATTAATAGGATGTGCAAAACAGAAAAACGAATTAACCTTTATTTAAACATTAAATAATACTTTAGATTAAAGGTGGGGTAGGTCATTTTGGATAAACTAGCTCGAGTGCGCTAGAATTTGAAAATACACAGCCGGAAAAAATCTGCCACTTCCTTACAGAGCCCCTCCTCCAACACACACGAACACACACATGACCAATGAGGGCACGAGATAAATTTGTGCACAGATGGAAGGCTGACAGGCAGGTAGGCCATCCAGTTATTTTAGCCGGGCCGGCTAAAATGATTGGTCGTGCTTTTTACAGTACTATAGCTTCTACAGATGAACATTTTTTATGGATTTTTGTCAAAGCACTTTAAATATTCATTGCTATCGGGATGTTAAGAGCATTCCATGGAATATAACAAAAAGTGTATCTCGAGCCGGTTTCTCAAACTTACCTGTCATGCTTTTCCGGTTATTACATTACATTGAATTTTTTTTTCTTTTCATTATTACCCGTCCCCTTGTGTGTTATGAAGGTTTTTATGCATGTAAACGGTCTGCAGTCAAAAACCCTCAAAGTACACCCTGTAGCGAGTAAAACTCTAACACGCCTCGTTGGAGATTTCTCATTTTCCAATGTTTTCTTCCTGGGTATCGTGACATAGGGATACCCAGTAGCCACGCCCAGAGCTATGGCCACACCCTCTGCCAGCAGAACATATATACTGTTGGAAGCTCAGGTTCAGTTCAAAACTGTATCCAGTCAGTATCGGTTTCCTGTCTTGTGAGGGGAAATCTTCAATGTATGCCTTACCGAGGGCAGAACCACGACGAAGTTAGTGGTTGACATTTCTTGTTAACACTGTTCCTTCAGATGTTCGAGCTGGTATTGTACTGTGTGCGCGGCATTTCACGGACCAAAGCTTCGCAAACATTGCAGCGATTCATGCCGGATATGCACAGCGTAGGGCACTGAAGGACGATGCTGTTCCTACTTTGTTTGGACCAGCGGGAGATTCGGGTACACAACCTGCAAGTATGCATTGTTGTTTGTGTATTTATGATGTTTAAAACAAACAAGGTATCTACCACGACTGTTTAAAAGGGTAAACGTTTTTCGGGCAGCTAAGCCATTGACACAGTGCTAACTGGCCTAACTAAGTTGCTAGCGTTTCCATATATCAACTCCAATGCCAGCAGATGTCTTTACATGTATCTCATAGCAGGAGAATGTCTGCATTCACACAGGAAATACTCATAGACAGTATACTCCGGGTGATTTACCGTACGGTCAGTCGAAAAACTTAATTACATTATTATTACTATTTTAGTAGACCTCAACAATGGAATTATGATCGGTAGAAATGGCCATGACATGGGACCTTTAAGGTCTTCTTTTAAATAATAAAAAAGCTTTGGGGGTATCTACAGATACATATTAAGCCTGACAAAGTACTTAACGTCTAATATATTGCTTTCCTGCAATGTTAACTATGTTGAAGCACTTATTTTAACTGATATTATACACATTAATTATACTCTTCTGTATGTAGATAGTATAAGAAATGTGCAGAATATGACAGTTTAATGGTGGAGGTACACACATATTGATAGATGTCTTGCAATGCACTGTTGAGGAACCTGTGACCCAAGTTTTTCATTCATTGCATAACTACACCATAGTTGTGTATGATATGTCAATAAACCTTTGAAAATCTTGAAATCTTGAAAGGGATGTGCAAAATAGCAATTATACAGTCTTCAATTAACTATTAGTAGAGAATAACGAGTAATGAATATACTTTATAGAGATCTGCAGATACATGTTTAGTCTTCTCAAGCACCAACTATCAAATATCTCTCCTGATTGTTGGCACTTGACAATCACCTTCACTGAATTTTATTCAGGTGAAACTGATTTAAGGCTGTTTATATTTCACATAATGAATCAGAATCTGCTGGTCCTGTTCGAATCCAGTTTTGGATAGTCTGGCGTGGTTTAGTTCCACTTCAAACAGCTGTTTGACGCTCGGCGTAACCTTGGCGCACTGCCACTCCAACATCCAATCACAGAGTTTGAAGATTAATCACGGGGACTGTAGTCCCAAACGATAGCTGGGGATTATGGGTAGTGTAGTGTCTTCGGCCATCCTAAACTCCGAAATGTTTTTCGGATTTCATATCGCATTAACACCATATCCCTTCATGCATTGCGGCTAAAACATCCAATCACCGAGCTTAAACCATAGCTTAGGATCTTGGGTAATCAGTTCAGTGGCTGTGTATCGCAATGATGCTCGAAATGTCCCTTATAGGCCTACGTCTGTTTCTGGTTCTTTTTATTTTGAAATTGAGTTCCTGACGGACGCCAAAACAGCCAGAGATTATGGAATTAAACAAATAAATAAAAACAAGGATAATTGTGTGCAAATAACAGTGTGTTATTTAGAAAAGAATAACAAATTAGATGGAAAAAAAGATTTAAAAATACAGATTTCAGTATCCTGAAGCTCTGAGCCCCATTTATTTTCCTCACTGACGGCAACAAAAATCTGACATTATATGATTTAAAATAAAAACAATAATTGTGCCTTGATATTGAGTAAGAACATGTTATTATGAACCCCACAGCTTCCGGTCTTCCAAGACCCGAATGGACAAAAAGACATGCTGCAGGCAAGAAACATACTACCAATAGAAATACATTGCTTTTAACATTTTTTTTACATTGCTTTTAAAATCACGAAAAAAAAAGGGGAAGATCGTGTTGGTGAATACGAATCAATAGATTAAATGTCGTGACGATAACACGAAATGCAGTGAGACTGGGTTGTAAGGGTACCTGCATTATCATTACATTATCCCTTACTTGGTGTCTGTCTGTACGTTGGGGAAGATGACCCAGAATGCTCAGATTCTTCATCCTGCTGAGGGTGATAGGCGTCCTCTGGTGTGGAGCAGCAGTGGTCCGGTGTTCCATGACTGTGTGCAGAGAAACATCTTAACCTCTGCATGCTGCTCTCTCTCTCTCTCTCTCTCTCTCTCTCTCTCTCTCTCTCTCTCTCTCTCTCTCTCTCTCTCTCTCTCTCTCTCTCTCCTCTCTCTCTCTCTCTCTCTCTCTCTCTCTCTCTCTCTCTCTCTCCTGACAGTTCCTTCAGGCAGAATGTTAGTAATGAGGTGGCAAATTACTGTCTTAAAGTTTGATGGAGAGGCCCCCCCCGCTGACATCCTGACACACACACACACACACACACACACACACACACACACACACACACACACACACACACACACACACACACAGTCTCCTCAGGGCTGTCCTCGACCCCCTGCTAACTGTAAAACAACAATGCTCCACACTTTATTGATGAGACAGCGGTGGTTTTCACTGACTTGCCATTTCCCTCCAGCCGTTAGAAGAATTGTTCACAGGACGGCTGATTGACATTTCTCCAGGACAAGAACCCTGCTTTTTACCACAGAATAAGAAAGGGCTGACATGAAGAGTAGGTTTGAAAGGTATTAATTAATGCCATCAATGACTTACTCGCTTCAGAATTTATTTATAGCCATACAAAATGAAGTAAATTGCCACCACATATGGCTCCATATGATTATCATCATTGAAGGCAAATTAGAGATTTAAGGTGGATGCAGATTTAAAGTTTGTTGACAAGGGTTCACAATGTTTTATTGAAATTGTTTCATAGAGTTTAAGGTGTTATGATATTTGTTCTAATTACAACAAACTGTAGTGGAATAAATTAGGAAAGAAAGGTGATCCAGAATGGATACATCCACACTTTCTGTCCGCCAAATTCTGACCCTGCCGTCCGAATGTCGCAGCAGAAAAGGAGAATCATCGGACCAGGAAACATCATACACATGCATTAAGGAGAGGTGTCAGGGTGAAGGGGCTGCCAGTGTTCCAGCGCCTTGCTCAAGGGCCCAGGAGGAGAACTGACACCTCTCCAGCTACCGGTCTACACTCTGAATTTGGTGAAAGTGGGACTTGAAGCGGCGACCCTTTTGTTTTCAAGCCAAGTCCCGACTGAACTAATGCCCACCAACAGAAGACAATAATTGATCCCCGGTCAACTGCTCTGAAGGCTGCAATGCTTACCACGGTACCACCATCGCTATTGTGCTGATATTCCAGCAAATGATTTATCTTTCTATCAGGAGGCATGGAGGTGTTTGAATTAAAAAACACTGTTTACACATTGTACATATCTGTTCTCCAATGTAACATATGACAATAATAATAACAACACAAAAATAGACCTAAAAATAAATCAAAAAGCTACTTTTAAAGTTGAACAGGTTATACAATTTAAAATTAAACAAAAGTTAGTACATAAAATAAAAAGTAACTCAATCAATTGAATGAATGAAAAAATCAAGAAGGCAGTTTCAAACATTAAACAGCACACACCTGCACAATGGATTGAGATAGAAAATATCATTGTAACCTAAAAACTCATTCCAAAAACATTGAGGGAGATTTTAGAGAAATATTTTATTGTAACTTGGAGTTGTTTGGAAATTCCTCAGATTCCCACAAGCACTGATACGAAGAACCCTGATGAAATGTGTTCTCATTTGTAAATTCTGACCCCCTACTAAGATTGTTTTACGTGGCACGTCATACTTCGCCACTTTCCAAAAGTTTAACTTCACAATGTTTTAATTCCTATTTCACTTTTGTCCGGGCGGAAGTGTCCACTGGGGAATCGCCCCTACATCAATGTACTTCATGCCAGAAAACAATTGTTATTCACAAAGTAATTAACTGTGTTCTTTCTTTATTTCGTAAAGATAGCAGAGTTTATAATCCACCCAGCATCATACATTTTAAGGAAAGAGATTTTTTTTTACACAGGACAGAGCAACCGCTTTTAAAAAACAAGTGATTGAAGACCTCAATCGTGCAGTCCAGTATTCCTCCTGTCAATCTCACAGTTGTAACGCTCAGCTGTCATAAGGCAAATCCAAAACAGATAGTCTAAATCTTGGCTTCATGTTATTCAAAATAAAGTTTCAAAGCAGCTTTCTTACTTTGGAGAAAACGGGGGGTTACGTATTGTAACCCTAGGTCTTTAAACACAGGCGGAGCCCTCTACTGGACTCTATGGGTACTACTCTCATCAATGATACGCGAGCGTTCACACACTGAAGTTGTATAAACGTAGCCGGCCAATCAGGGTGAGCCTACCTGAATGCGGGCGCAGGCACCCAGTATATAAGGCTGCTACGCCTCCTGACTGTCATACTACACCCTCTTCAGCAAGCCGCATAGGAAAGACAGGGCCCCAGGTAGAGGGCTCCGCCTGTGCTTATATGACTAGGGTTACAATATGTACCCTATCTATCTCACACAGGCTCCGCCCTCTACTGAACTCTATGGGTACAGTGGGTGGAGCCCCGATGGATAAACGCCCTATCGACCAACAACATCGACCCATCACACTGCCCCTGACCGGCCTTTGGTTACCAGCCACCGCACCGCAACTTCTTCTCCTCCGGTTGAGACCATGGAGAAGTCAGGGCCGCAGCTCACTTGGCTGGGTAGAGCCTAATTGGTCTGAATAAGCCCATAGCTCCACCTTGCAGGTGCCAGCGCAAGTGACTACACACTGTGCACTACGTTTCGTGGGTCCCCAAGGAGCACGGGAAGAATGCCAGTGCACTATGTCCCCCACACTCACACACGCTTACCTCGTGTAGAGTGTGCATGGACGATAGTGGGGAAGTCCTCCAGCCCTGTATGGGGCTTACTGCGCACCATGTTTCGCGGGTCCCTAAGGAGCACATGCGCGCGCCCACCTGCTGCTTCCTTTGAGCAAGAAGCAGCATAGGCCAAGCTGCGACTTCTCCTCATCCATGTGACCGAAGAAATCGATCCAAAGAGCCCTTCCGTAGACACAGGGGCTCCCAGGATATCGTCACGGTTCTTTTTTTGGAAAGTGCCATGCGGCGTGATCCCACTGTGGCCACAGCATCGGCCAAATTAATATCCTGGTCCACGGTGTGTCCTTGCCGCGTGATGCGGCAAGCAGCGTCGGATAGGATATTATCCTGTCCGATTAATTTGTCGGACAGGATATTAATTTGGCCGATGCGGTGGCCAAATAATCGCTCTGATCCGGTGAGGTGGGGGCATCTTGCGGAAGAGCAATCATTGAGACGCCCAACACACCTGTGTTTATTTGTAGCCGCCCTGTCACACGGCAGAGGTTCTCTGCCCAGCCTGCTGCCTGTGGGAGTAGATGGGCTGCCACGCTCCGCCGCCATGGTCATCACCAGGGGGAAGTCCTGGCGGACAGACCTGGGCGGTGACTTCCATGGACGCCGGACCCGGAAGTGTCCGACAACGAGAAGTCCTGGGCATCCTTCTCCCCGGCAAACGGAGCCATTCGCCCCGTTGGAATGGCGAACGTGAATGGTGAACGTGAATGGTGAACGTGAATGGCACCGCCTCGGCCATATCCTGGTCCCCCAAACACTCGAAGCAGAGGTGGTGGGGATCGGCGCCCGCTATTAAGCCAGGGCACGAAGGACAGGCCCGGGTCTCTAGAAGTGGCAACTCCATGAAGGTATGATAACTCTTTCTTCTTCTTTGAAACATTTTACTTTTCTCTGTCAGGTCTTCTCCCGCTCGCTGAAGAGAAACGGATGACAGTCAGGAGGCGTGGCCGCCTTATATACGGTGGGCTTCTGCACGCATTCAGGTAGGCTCGCCCTGATTGGCCGGCTACGTTTATACAAACTCAGTGTGTGAACGCTCGCGTATCATTGATGAGAGTAGTACCCATAGAGTCCAGTAGAGGACGGGGCCTGTGTGAGATATAACAACGGTGGATGAGTTTAGGAATGGATATGAAAACATTAAAAGAAATGTAGATGACATATTCATCTTAATAATATGTATTCTTGCCACCGTACACAGACATGGTTATCCATCTTTAGATAAAAAGGGATCATACCAATTACTCAGATAATTAAAATGTTAGGATATTGTTGCTTTTCTTCTTTGTTGTTAATATACAAACATAATGGAAGATTTATCTTATTCTAGGTTCTCCAAAGCCGGGTCAAATGCTTCATTCAGCTGTTACCGTATGAACACAACGGCCCTTTAACACGGTGTTCTTTAAACAACTACAGATATTCAACAAAAGGTAGAAACAAGGATTTCTCCAAAGACTATAATATGTATTATTAATTGGAACATTTAAAGCATCAATACAATATTTCAAATCAGCAATGAAGCTAGTAAAACAACACTTAAATATATGTACTATTAACATGAGTACAAAGGTTGTAAAGACAATGATTAAATGAGCACAGACCGTTTGAAACTAGCAGTGCACATGCAGGGAACAGCTGCTCACATCAAGGGTGCAGAGACACACAAACAAGCAGTATGGGGGGTCTTACGGGCTTAATCAGACAAATACCCTAAACTATAATACTCAAAGGGAAACAAACATTATAACAATGCCGCCACAAATGTATTAACTTGATCAAATCTACGCTTGGTGTGTACCTTTTGTCTCTATCTCACACACACATTGCAGGGCTTGGGCCAGAGTCACGGAAGACCGCCAAAGACTGGACCTGAAGTCACGCAGACAACATTTACGATACCATGCTAAAGAGCGGCAACCTCAATGAAATATGAGGAACCTACCGGAAGAACAGCAGGTTAGGGAAAGAACAGGTAATGCCTATTAGTATATTGAATACTAAAAACTAGGAAAATGCAAATGAGTGCAGGGGAAAATGCACCGAGGATGTGACCTAATCGACATAAGGGGTTACGTTTCGCTAATTAAATCTTAACCTCGCAAGATAATGTTGCTCAAAATGGTGTCTGAAACTGGACCAAATATAGCCTTTATCTGAAGTCTGCTGTCACTCCATCCCCACTAGGGTGACCAGATCCCAACAAACCAAATGTGGGACAAGGAGTATGGTTGTGTGGGACAATGTGGGACAATGTGGGACACCCTCTCAACAGCACCCCCCAACCCCCGGAAGAAAAAAAAACGTAACAAATATATAACAACAGAGCAGAAAGTGAAGTCAAAATGCAGTTTTTTAATAAAGAAAAGTAAACTAAGGCTAACTAAGGCAGCAGGCATTATTACTTCAAGTGTTTAGAAATGCATCTTCTTAATTCAACAAGTGTATTACCTGTACAAGTAGGCACAACATAAATTAATAGATACAATAAAACCAACACTGGCCAGGAGGGAACAGAAAAATAATAATACATCAAATAAAATAGCTTTCAGTTTTATCCATCAGAGCAACAGAAGGTGGGCCCCCACACACAGTGTACACAGGCTATTTTGTCACCTAGAACCACTGGTGTCTTTGACTCTGTCAAACAACTCTCCACAGAGGCAGGGGCAAGCACATCTGTTATTATGGACGCTGCTTTTGTACGACCACATGACATTTTCTTTACTATCTCAGAGTCTGGAAAAATGGTCGGCGCTAGCTTGTTACCACAGTCACTATGGTAACACTGGTTATTTCTGCTGCTGTTACCTTGTCTGAGTAGCCATCATGTTTTGGTTTGAGTAGGAATGTCTTCATAGAGTGGGTTGTCTCTTTTTGAGCGACACGTTTCTTGTGAGAATCGCATTCTCTGTGTCTTTTGACGTCGTATTTACTGCCATGTGAAATTTAAAAATTACTCTTGCAAAGATTGCAAAACTCTCTGAGAGTCGCCCTGCACTGGCTGCACCCACGGGTAAGTGTCTTCCCAGTCTTTGTTGTATGTGCATCTTCTTTTCTTCTTAGCTGTAGTTTCAGTTTCCTCCATTTTCCATAACCTGCTGCGTCGCCTGCGTTCGTTGTTGTTGTTTGGCAGGGTGGGGGGGGGGTGTGTGTGAGTGAGTTACTCTCATTGGTTAACACTTGACCAGCACCCGCCGTGTGTTACAGTTTGATTGACAGCAAACACAGCCCCTGATGATAGCCTTCCCTGCGTTCTCAACAGCCATTGGATGAATCTGATTTTAAAGAAAAGCGTTTTAGCCAATCAAAATGAAATATGTGGGACACCGTCTCAATTTGCGGGACGCACCAAAAGTCGGGAAAATGCTGTGCAGTCCCGCGCAAAGCGGGACATCTGGTCACCCTAATCCCCACAGATGGGATTAGAACCCGCAACCACTGATATATCCACATGAGCAGCCAGCAGGTCAGTGATGCTAATGGCGCATGGTCAAGCCCCAGTGGCCCAATGGATAAGGCACTGCCCTCCTAAGGCAGGGAGTGTGGGTTCGAGTCCCATCTGGGGTGATTCAGTGATAGCAGAAAGATGCTCCACTGCTTTATGAACATAGTATTATCATCCATCGAGTAACTGCTTTCAATCTGAGTTAATGATCGGAAAACCAAACTCTTGGTTATTATTTTTCACATAATAAAATTTGTCTTGTCTAGTATAATACCTGACGGTGCTTACAATGAAAAAGAACATCTTATTGCTATATAAAACACGATGAGATTAGGGTGCAGTGTTCCTTAACAAGTCTAACCTAACAATGTTCCAGTAAATGCAGTGAAACGTTTCAGATAAAAACAGCAATTTATTTTCTCATGAAACATTCCCCTAAGACGCTTTCTCCCCCAGTGAGCATTCTCATGGGAAAACTAACACCTCACTTTTTTTCCTCCCCCTCTTCCTTCTTCTCCAATAAAGAAGAGAGAGCTGAGGGCCATAACGGTCGCAAGGCAGCTCTGTTTGATCCCCATGCCGTGCTATCTTCACTTTTCTCCTTTCAGCCCGTATGGATGGGGATCAGTGGAGTGGACCGCCCGTCTGCCCAAAGGGACAAAAGTCCCCCTGCTAATTGCTGCCACATCAAATGAAGAGGGACATCCCAAAGAGGAGCCTCAGATTGATGGAGAGGGGGAGAGGGGGGAAAGGACAGCAAGTTATTCTTAGCGCTGCTCACTCCTTCACTCACATTATCCTTTTGTTCAACAACACAAACAATCTGGGATTTACTTTGAGTTGTGGTGATCACATTTTAATTTAATATTATTATTAAATATGTCTTTCATTTAAAACATGCGCATAGATTTCCATGCACATCATTAAGTATATGTATGGAGAGAGAGAGAGAGAGAGAGAGAGAGGAGAGAGAGAGAGAGAGAGAGAACACAGATTCAACGTGAACATGATGCATCTTTCTATGTATTTAGCTAACCACTATTTAGACTGTGTTTTTGATTGACTCGATTAAATGGATTCACTAATCAATGTATGTCTTTTCAGGGAACATGTACAGTTTGTGGCAGAAGTCGAACACAACAGTAAGTTCACTTTTTTTATTGTATCTGTTTCAAATGCAAGAAAAAAGGATTCAACACACGGCTCTGTTTAGAACACTAATGCAGACGCAGACACAAGTTCTCAGCATGAAGGACACGTTTTCTCATTGTCTGTTTATGTGAAATATGTAGAAGCCATCATTACATTGTAGACCAATGCATGATTAAATACACAAAACATGTGTACTATATTATACATGAATAATTGTGTATTAGTTGTATCTTTATAGAGAACATTATACATTTAGAATCAGACTGTGTGACAGTGAGCGGCTGGAAAGTCACACCGCCATGCGGCACAAACTGACGTGATGTTTCCTTCATTCTCAGGCGTTCCATAAGGAGGGTCAGGAACTCACGCTTGGGACCTCCAGTGTCCCCTCCATCCTCAGTGTGTCCCCTCCATCCTCAGTGTGTCCCTCATCCTCAGTGTGTCCCCTCCATCCTCAGTGTGTCCCCTCCATCTTCAGTGTGTCCCCTCCATCCTCAGTGTGTCCCTCATCCTCAGTGTGTCCCTCATCCTCAGTGTGTTCCCTCCATCCTCAGTGTGTCCCTCATCCTCAGTGTGTCCCCTCCATCCTCAGTGTGTCCCCTCCATCTTCAGTGTGTCCCCTCCATCCTCAGTGTGTCCCTCATCCTCAGTGTGTCCCCTCCATCCTCAGTGTGTCCCCTCCATCCTCAGTGTGTCCCTCATCCTCAGTGTGTCCCCTCCATCCTCAGTGTGTCCCCTCCATCTTCAGTGTGTCCCCTCCATCCTCAGTGTGTCCCTCGTCCTCAGTGTGTCCCCTCCATCCTCAGTGTGTCCTTCATCCTCAGTGTGTCCCTCATCATCAGTGTGTCCCTCATCCTCAGTGTGTCCCCTCCATCCTCAGTGTGTCCCTCATCCTCAGTGTGTCCCTCATCATCAGTGTGTCCCTCATCCTCAGTGTGTCCCCTCCATCCTCAGTGTGTCCCCTCCATCTTCAGTGTGTCTCCTCCATCCTCAGTGTGTCCCCTCCATCCTCAGTGTGTCCCTCATCATCAGTGTGTCCCTCATCCTCAGTGTGTCCCCTCCATCCTCAGTGTGTCCCCTCCATCCTCAGTGTGTCCCTCATCCTCAGTGTGTCCCCTCCATCCTCAGTGTGTCCCCTCCATCTTCAGTGTGTCCCCTCCATCCTCAGTGTGTCCCTCATCCTCAGTGTGTCCCCTCCATCCTCAGTGTGTCCCCTCCATCTTCAGTGTGTCCCCTCCATCCTCAGTGTGTCCCTCATCCTCAGTGTCCCCCCATCCTCAGTGTGTCCCTCATCCTCAGTGTGTCCCTCATCATCAGTGTGTCCCTCATCCTCAGTGTGTCCCCTCCATCTTCAGTGTGTCTCCTCCATCCTCAGTGTGTCCCCTCCATCCTCAGTGTGTCCCTCATCATCAGTGTGTCCCTCATCCTCAGTGTGTCCCCTCTATCCTCAGTGTGTCCCCTCCATCCTCAGTGTGTCCCCTCCATCCTCAGTGTGTCCCTCATCATCAGTGAACTTAACTGACGTCTCATGAGAGGGGTCGAACGAGGCACCTTTGAAGCCGCGGTTGCTCCATCCCACACACACACAGAGAGTTCTGCAACAGTGTCCTCTGCAGTCAGGTGTTCTGTGCTGGGAAGGACACACTGATGTATTGTAATATGAAATGATGAAGCTATAATAAGATTTACAGAATAGAATAGAACAGTTAAGTGGTAAAAGTAACAATTAATACCTTTCCTCTGCAGTTTGCTCTGTGTCCTCTTTTGGCTCAGACTGGCTGTCGATAAGGAGAAGTGCACACACATGTGTGTGGTTGCTGCAGTGAGAAGACAGTTGAATAATGACTTTCAAATACATAATATATGCATGACAGTCATATTTACAACAGGATGTCGATCCTCTTCCTGTTTTTTTTTAATACATTGGGTTCTAAACTGACAACAGCACTTTGTCTTACTCCTGCACAACAAACAGATGTCAGATGTTGTGGGTGTCATTTGGAAATGTATGAAAGTATTATTGTTCTGCTTCCTGGCAATGCTACCCACTGTGATTGAAGGCTATACAAACAAACAAATGTACAAATAAAAATACACAGCAACCAACTGTCAACATCGTTCACCTATAGAAGGTGTTCTGACCCGGGGCAGACTGGACCTCTTCCTGGAATGGGCTTGGTGCTGCATCCTAGTTTTACCCAGGAAACAAGTGCACACAAAGGTGTTTATGATTTCATGTTCACAAACTCAAACCTACATGGTATAATTACATTTTTAATTAGTCTTACCCGATCAGACGCTGGTTGTGGGGCCTGAGAGGTCTGATAAAGGTAAACAACAAATATACTCAAACTACTGTACTGTTAAAACATTCTGCTTCTTGTGGCACAACATAACATGTTGACAATGTTTTATTTTACCCTGGCAAACTGACTGAAATAAAATAAATTCACTTTAATTAAGAATAAAAGCCACGATAAATCCAAACTGACCACGGTACAGTATATTGTTGAGCGTCCTTTAACTCTCACATTAGGATTTACATTGGGGCACAATAAACCAACTCCTCTCTGCACCTAATATATCTATATGATGTCAAGAGTTACATTTAGGTGCACAGTGCTGTCTCTTGACTTGCACGCTCTTTTACCAAACAAGCTAACGCTAGCTGGGTAAATATGACGCTCTTTGTATCAAAACAAAACGTACCTTCTATATATCGACTTTTTCCACTTCGATCAACGTTTCCTCCGGCTTCAATTTCCATTACTCTTGTTCGTTCTCTCTATGTCTGGTCAGACATAAATCTGTTCCACGTAGAGGCCTGGAGCACTTCCGGAATGTTTTATTGTTGTATGTGTTTTGGGATTTGTACATCCTTTGGACTTTGCATATCGTGCAGCGTTTTTGCAGCGTTTTTTTTGTTGCGTTTGTTTTCAGGCTTTGTTTGTTTTTCCTTTCAGGATTTGCAGCTGTTTCCTGCGTTTTGGGCCGTTGTTCCGCGTTTGCACCGCCGGCCACCGTACTCCTCAAATCCTCCAACCTTCAATCTTGACCTGCTCTCTCAAAGGACATCCCAGTCCCTTCAATGAACCTGGTGATTTATTTAAATGCTAGTACTATTATTTGAAGGAAGACAAATGCAGTTCAATGTGAAAGGATATGGACAAGGGAATTGCAACAACAACAACAACAACAACAACAACAACACACATATACATTTGAGACGTTGAAAGACAATACAGGCTTTTAAAAAAGAGTTGACTAACAGGAATAAAAATGTATTTCAGTAAATATGAAAAGTCTTTTTTTAGAATCTATGTAGGACCATGAGGAAGAGACATGAGGGAAACAAAGATGGAAAATTGTATATTTCGACGCAGAGCCTCATGCTTGATCTTCTTTAACTTTTCAGGTCGATTGCTGCGTTCTGGTGCTGCTTCAAAATAAAGGTTCTTTGCTACTTTCATGGCAGGATGAGGGGCGGGACATGTCCCCTGAGCCCCACTCCAATGACCAATGCTAATGTACATACTGATTGTCTCAGAGTATTTTCAACAGTTATCATTTATTTCCCGCCTCTTTTAGCTCGTTCTCTTGGTTTCACATCACACCACGGTTCATTCTCCTAAAAGCTCAATGTGTCGTACACCTCGGTGCTACATGGAATGTCCACACCTCTGACACTTTTGAGTTTGTTTAAAAATGTTGTCATTTTGTATAGGTCGTATTAAATCAGTGTGATAAGAGAATTATATAGTTTTTTTTTAAACGTTTCCCATTAATTGGTATTATATCATTTAAGTATTTGTTGGTGCTAATGCAATGTTATTATACCCCCACTCATCCAGTAAAGAATACATACATCAGTAAGTGCAGTGAACAGTCCTGAAGCTTCATTCCCTCTTCTTTATTGTTGTTTAGATGTTTCTTTAAAACACTAAGTCACATGTATGGGTTGCTCTGTGCTGTCCACATGCAAATCTGTTTTACTTTGATGTGACAGCTGCTGGTTTTGACAAAGTGTTTTGAAGAACCAGAGGTAGTTGCAACACTTTCCGTTCATAGACTGTTTGTAACTTTCAGTAAAGGACCTCAAAGCTTGTTTCTGCCCTTGTGCTCGTACTGTATTGTAATGAACAGCAGCAGTGTTGAGAGGTGCAAGGTGTTGAATCATTTCAGACATATATGAATACTGAAAGAACTATCCCGTTACATCCGGAGATCGTGGGGTGGGTTAATGGTTTAATGAAGTCCCAATTATAATACCATGTCACTATGTGAAAAGGATTGCAGTGGTCGGTCGATGTTTTCTTTTCTGTTTCATGTTTTTAGGAAAAGAGTTGGAAAGACATTCCCAGATTAGTTCTGCCCGTGCGACTGCCTGCTATGTTGTTGGAGGCAGACAGTAGCTGCCCTCTCATTGTCCCGCAGCATGAGGACGGTCAGTGGAGCAGGACCCTGCAACAAAAGGCCTGGAGCCAACACTGTGTGTGTTTGTGTGTTGGTGTATGTGTGTAGCTGTCACGGCCCAGTGATATAAGTGTCTTTGGGCCCCGGTCGGGTCCCTGCACCACACAGGGACAAAAAGAGAAAAAGCTGTCACTTCAGAGGGTCCTTTGAAAAGCTGCCTCGCTGCCTTTAGAGCAAACAGGCCCTGAAAGTCACAGTCCATATAGTCCTCCCAGCAGTCAAATGGTCGCTGCTCAGCTTCTGCATCAAATTATTTGAAATGGTTTCTTAACACCCCACCCACCTTAACTTCACCCCTCTCCCACCCAGCCCTTCCTTTTCTTAACTCATGCATTCCTGTTTTCCAATTGTGTTGTCTTTGTGTCAGAGCGAGGCTTTGTTGGGCCGCGAGGCTGCTGAGGCCGGCGGTGCCGTTTCAAAGTGCTTATTGATGTGAAGTCTCCACATGATGTTGGATCTTGTTGTCAGGGGTCACAACCTGTTAGTGTTCCGGTGTGGTCGAGGTAAGACTCACATCTTGATCCGTGCCGGCGGGTCACGCTCGGCCTTTGAAAGCAACAAGACAAACAGATCTTTGGGACGTGGGCTCATCCATCAAGCACACCTTCAGACTGTATCAGCCAAGCATGCCGCGCTGTCACTCACCGGTAAGTAAGCTGTTCGCGGCAGGAAGCGAGGTCATGAGAGGACCTGCTGTACACCAGCGGGTGAGAGCTGTGGTACCCCACCTGGGGGCCGGAACCCCTATCCATAAGAGAACCCAGGTAGGTCAAATGATGAACTGATATCATACTTTATTGTAGAATACTTTAGGTTGTAATCTATTAGGCAACACGATTCAGGTTAAACTGCTGATTCAACAGCTCACAGAAAACCTGTGAACAAGGGCTGACAGCAAAGAAGGTACTCGTATATTTCCATTCACGATGCACTTTGATTCTAAATAGCCTCTACTCGGATAGTGGAAGTTAATCAGCCGGGTCGCTCATGTTAGCACCGATTCCCACAAGATGGCACCTTTTCTTCGTGTTACTTCATCATTACTTCAGTCATTGTAAAGATGGGCTTTAGGCTTTGTGACTTTTGGGCCCAGTGTTGTCTAAGACGTCTTTTACGTATGTTGGTCATTCTGTGCTCGGTTCCTTCATAACGCTTGAGTCTTCCCGTGTACAACTCTCTCCAACTCAATTTCCTTCTATAAAGTTTTCACTTTGATCAGTCCACACTTAGTTCCCATGGATCTTTTCTACACTCTTCTGTCAAATCATGATGTCATCTTGACTTGACTGCAAGACGTCACTGTTGACAAATGAGTGAAATCATGGCGAGCATTAATAGAAAATGACTCTGTTCCCCGGCATGCGATGAGACACCTGCCATACCTCCGCACTCCTCCTGTGTTCGATCCGAGAAGAAGCTCTTGAGGTATATTACGAGGGTAAGAATCCTAAAATAGGGATGGCCCTAATACCACATCTGCTCTCGTTCAACTGACTGTACCCTCTAGTGGTTGTAGGAACTATGACTATGTCCAACGGTAGAAGTCAGGTGAGGGGTGAGCGGAGGGTCAACAAATCATCAGACTTTAAAATCAGTGGCTGTTTGTTTCCTGTTCTTATTGGATAGGAAGGTGCAGGCCTCTCCTCTAAATGTACGTGCTTACCTCTATTTCAGACATATCAGTTGTACTTAGGGTTAGGGGTTCTAGATGGAACCCAGCTATGATCCCGACCAAAATTACAAGAGACACCATGCCTAGTTCATATTTACATCCCAATCTCCAGCTGTGGGCGTAGACGTGGAGGAATGAATCACAAGTTCTGGTCGTGTTGATCCGTCTGGTGGCCAATGTGCAGGCGACACGTGATATATCCAACTGGATATCAGGAACTGCTATGTCCTTCTGTTCACTGCACACCACCGTCCAACCAGAAGAATCTTTTTTTATATATCTGACAGAACAACAAACTGAAAAGGAAGCAGTCTGAGCCTTATGATGACTACACAGACATGAAAAGAGGCTGAAGGGCTTGCTTTTCACTGAAGGTGTACCGGGCATGCTTTCACGTGACAAGTACAATTGATTGATTTATACTTGACCATGACCCCAGTGGTCTACTAACCGTAACTATGTGTTTATGCTGGCGACCATGGAGACAAGCTCACCATATGTTCACTAAGCTCTTATTTGAACCCAGACTACAATGTTTCCCTCGACTAAGAAGGTGGTGTGTGTGCCCTTAGAGGGAACAGACACATGCTGTGTTGATAGAGGTGTCAGATCACAACACATTTCTTGTGGTTAAAAAGGGTATGGACAAGTGATGTGTCCTTTTGTCCTTTTCTCGATTGCAGGCTGCTGATAAGGATGCTCAAGACCTAGGGCAATTTGCAGTCATATCAATCTGCAGAAATAAGGGCCGGTCATTGAAACGACAGCTGTGGCCGAAAAACACATTTGTTTCCCGTCTGATATTCTTTCAGAACACAACATGGGAATATTCACTTTTATATATTGAGGAGGGTGCAAAGACTTTGTATCGACTGTGCTAAAAGAAGGTTAGTAAAGAAAAGAAAAAGTAAAGAAGAATAAGAAAAGAGTGCAAGAGAAGGTAAGAGGTTAAAGACACACCTAGCTGGAAGACAGACAGGAAGTAAAGACTAACAGGAACACGGTATGGGCTCTGCAGCGAATAAAGACTGGTCCATGGAAAATAAGCTGCACACACTTGGACAGTTAGAGAACACATTGCGGTGGCTGCAGTTCGACCTGATGCTACGCAGTTACGAGGGAGTCAGCTTTCATGGCGGAGTACATGCAATCATTTTGAATTCACTAGAACTGTGACTTGTTGTAATGTCCCTTGTAAAAAGCTGGATATGAAGCAAGCAAAGCGTACACACACAGACACCATTTAAACAGTAAAGTAAATGTCGAGCATTGATGGACTGTGAACATGCTGCAGTGCCCCCCCCCTGCTGTCTCTCTGTGGTTGACCCGCTCGTTACACCTGACTGTCCTCATCAGCTTTCATTGTCGTCTCATCGGGAGTTAGATCTAATGAGGGTCAGTCTCTCATTACCGCCCATGTCGGCTCACCCCAGTCTGACCTTTGACCTCTATCCTCCCTACGGCCAATCCAGTTTCTGTCTCCCCCTCCTCTGCCAGCCTTACGGTCAGACACAACACAGCATTCTGAAAAGTGGTGACAGAATGCGTTAGGATGAAGAGCCAGATGATTCGAGGTCAATACAACTTCCATTCAAAGTAATCCCAAATCCTGTTACTTTCGCAATCGGACAAAATAAACAGAACAACCTAAACAATAACAAACAAAGTTATGCTCCAAAGCAATACAATTAATGTTTAAAAAATTGTGAAATTTGAATAAATGTTTCACTACAGTACCACCACCAAGACTTCCACATGACAAATACATTTGATTCTGAAGGATAGCCTTATGAGAGTAGGGGGGGGTGGCAGCGGAGGTCACAGTGAGGGTGGAGGTTTAAGATTAGGGGCAACAATGAGTTAAATGTTCCCCTGCCAGACCATGCAGAGGACGAGGCATCCCCCCAGTGTTCATAATTTGTCTGGAATAATTGAGTGTGTGTGTGTGTGTGTGTGTGTGTGTGTGTGTGTGTGTGTGTGTGTGTGTGTGTGTGTGTGTAGCCAGGGCTCAGGCCTGGCTCTCTGCTAGCTGGAGGTGAAGGGGCTCTCCAAAGAGAGTGGAGGACCCTCGCTGTCAGACAGGAATCTGAAGAGACCTCCCAGAAGCCTCGGCGGTGAGAGCCGGCCCTCACCTTGTTCCCCCTGCAGTCAGAGAACATGTTCACCACATCACAGTCCAAATGGATACTGACATGTTCTGTTGATATGGGACGCACATGGACACACGCATACCAACCCTCGTTAGGGTTTGATACGAGTGACTTGAAATGTTGTGTAAAGGAACTAACTGTAAAAACAGAAATCCAATCTATTTGCAGAGTCAAGCACCCAAGGTGAGATTTGAAATGTATACTTTTATTGTGTACAATACAGGAGCAGGATAAGGTCGCCAGTTCGAAATTATAATGTATTTCTCAGATCTCCAAAGACAATAATGACTTTTGGTTCAAACTCACACGTGGGCCTATTCCTCCTCTGGATGATACAATATGTGAAACTCAAAACTTATCATTTATATATTTTTGTACAACTTTCAGATAAAATATTATACATAATATATAATGCTGCGAGTGTTTGGAGTAGAGGTTTGTGGTTTGGAATAGGTATTGAGGATGGTATTAGGTGTAGGCAATGAGCGTGCTGCTGTTGGAGGAGGAGGTGTCAGTGACGGTATATTTACATTTGTGTTTTTAAAGTCAACAAAAATAATCCTTAATTTATAAATCCCAGAATAAGAATGATTCTTCATCAGACTGCTGTGAGCATCCTGCTCTGGCTGATGGTGGCTGGGGCCCTTTTCCCCTCCTCGACTCCTCGACCCCTCGACTCCTCGACTCCTCGGTCATCCGGTAGTGACCCGGAAATGAATTTAAGCGCCATGTTGAAGGACATCTCATTTCTCTAAATGCACATCGAGGACCGAGGACCGAGCGTCAAGGAGGCTCTCTGGAGGAGCTCTAACCAAGGAGACACTGATGGGTCCTCCACGGCTCCTCCGCGCGGATGTATTTCCGGCAACAGAGATGTTTCAAAGAGTCGTGACGCACGGCCGGACTGATCTCAGCCATGTTTCCAGAGAGAACAGCTGTGAGGTCCAGAAAGCAGAGCAGTGTGTAAAATGTATATCACTCAGTATAACAGGCCTACTCTCTTTATTTGTATGCTTTAGTTTAGTAGATATCTACAAACAAAGAGTCCATATTTTTCTAAGACCATTTAGTGCTTCACATAATAAAATACACAACGGCTGTAGCCTGATTATATGCTTTAGGAGCTGTAGGTGTGTGTGGTACAGTGTGTGGTACAGTGTGTGGTACAGTGTGTAGGTGTGTGTGTGGTACAGTGTGTGTGTGTGTGTGTGTGTGTGTGTGTGTGTGTGCGTGTGTGTGTGTGTGTGTGTGTGCGTAGATGCAGCGGACAGACAGGTCTCAGTTGGTTTGGTGTCCTATGCTTACTTTTAATACTTGTAAATAAAACGTGGGGCCCGTAATTTATTTTCCTCATTGTAGCGACCAGAGAGAGAGTATATCCAGTCTCTGATAGTGTTACGTTATGATGAGAGTGCTCTCATACTTGTTTGATTCTGAAATTGTATATATTTATATAACTATATGTGTGTGTGTGTGTGTGTGTGTCCGCATCTGTAGCCTGTTATTGTCTCATGACACCGCACTGTGAATGAATCAAAGTAAATATATAAGTCATCATGAACACATGTGTCCATCAGACAGAGGGCTGCTGTGCCTCCTGTCATCATTAATGGACGTCTCTTTAAAATGACCGCTCAGAGGAGAGGAGTTCTAATTTCTCTACCCACCTTCTGCTTCCTCTCCTCTCTCCTCGGTTCCCCTCCTCAGTCCTCCGCTCGCATCTCCTGTGGGCGGGACTAAGACACGAGGATAGGAGTCGAGGAGGGGAGTCGAGGAGGGGAGTCGAGGAGCGGAAATAGAGAAATGAGAAAGGGCCTGCTGGGTGTCCGCTCTGAGGCTGAGCAGACACTGAGGTCCAACTTTAATGATGAACTGCCATCTAGTGGCAACACTGAAACATGTTGACCAATGAAGAGTCACTGCACCTCCTGTGATTGACAGCTTCTCCTGTGATTGACAGCTCCTCCTGTGATTGACAGTTTGTGATGGAGGTTTCAATTGAAACCGCGCTGTAATATCAGTAATCTCAAATTACAGGTAATTTCTGACATTTTTACTATGAACGATTTTTATATGAATATTTGGTCATGTTTTGAAACAAATAAATAAGTACACTCACAATCATAACCTTTTTTAAATGTGATGATTTTTTTTATTTCCAGATAACATGTGTGATGAGATAATATTGTTGAAGCTGCACTTATCAACATTTTATTATTTACTGATGAACATGTTTTTAGTATATTTACCATCTACCAACAAATTGATCTTGAAGGCTCAATCGGAACTTGGAAACAAAACAGAAAAACTCACCCACTTATAAAGTTATGTGAGTGTTCCAGCTCATGATATGGATGAAAATATGACGGAGGCAAAGAACGGTTTGGTTTGGTTTATTTCAAACGGACGGTGTAAACATAAAAATGGGGCTTCCATGAACCCCAGTCTTTCCCGAGGTGGCTGGGAGAGTGACGGTCCTCCTCCCAGGACCCAGTCTACTGCAAGAGCCCAGACCCAGGTTACCACATGCTTTTATTGAGTGACTGATTACCTGATTCTGGTCTCCAGCCAAGCCACTCCCATCACTCCAGCAGCTGGCACTCTAACCACACCCCGCTGCCACAGTTATCAGCTGATTAATGTCTGTTACTCGTGATTATAAAGCTTAAATGAACACTTGATTCTTATTGGTCAATTTGGACATTCTGCAGTCTGCCATTTTCAAACACAGACCGATGGACTGGATCAAGCCAACATATAACATATATTATTGACATATCAATCCACAGAAAGAAATCAATGTAACATCAGCTGTGTCCAAAAAAAACATACATTTTCTGTTACTTTACTTTTGAATAGAACAAGAGAAGGAAATATGTTAAAGACTCAGAGAGAGCATGAGGACAGAGAAATCAGCAGATGGCGAACAGGAAGTGAACACTAAAGGGAACAGCGGAAGGAGATAGACAGGAAGTTAACACTAAAGGGAACAGCAGAAGGAGAAAGACAGGAAATAACACTAAAGGGAACAGCGGAAGGAGACAGACAGGAAGTTAACACGGAACAGCAGAAGGAGATAGACAGGAAGTGAACACTAAAGGGAACAGCGGAAGGAGATAGACATGAAGTTAACACTAAAGGGAACAGCGGAAGGAGATAGACAGGAAGTTAACACGGAACAGCATAAGGAGATAGACAGGAAGTAACACTAAAGGGAACAGCGGAAGGAGACAGACAGGAAGTTAACACGGAACAGCAGAAGGAAATAGACAGGAAGTAAACACTAAAGGGAACAGCGGAAGGAGATAGACAGGAAGTTAACACTAAAGGGAACAGCAGAAGGAGATAGACAGGAAGTAACACCATAGGGAACAGCGGAAGGAGATAGACAGGAAGTTAACACTAAAGGGAACAGCGGAAGGAGACAGACAGGAAGTTAACACGGAACAGCAGAAGGAGATAGACAGGAAGTGAACACTAAAGGGAACAGCGGAAGGAGATAGACATGAAGTTAACATTAAAGGGAACAGCAGAAGGAGATAGACAGGAAGTAACACTAAAGGGAACAGCGGAAGGAGATAGACAGGAAGTTAACACGGAACAGCATAAGGAGATAGACAGGAAGTAACGCTAAAGGGAACAGCGGAAGGAGACAGACAGGAAGTTAACACGGAACAGCAGAAGGAGATAGACATGAAGTTAACACTAAAGGGAACAGCAAAAGGAGATAGACAGGAAGTAACACTAAAGGGAACAGCAAGGGGAGATAGACAGGAAGTTAACACGGAACAGCATAAGGAGATAGACAGGAAGTAACACTAAAGGGAACAGCGGAAGGAGACAGACAGGAAGTTAACACGGAACAGCAGAAGGAGATAGACAGGAAGTAAACACTAAAGGGAACAGCGGAAGAAGATAGACAGGAAGTTAACACTAAAGGGAACAGCAGAAGGAGAAAGACAGGAAATAACACTAAATGGAACAGCGGAAGGAGACAGACAGGAAGTTAACACGGAACAGCAGAAGGAGATAGACAGGAAGTGAACACTAAAGGGAACAGCGGAAGGAGATAGACATGAAGTTAACACTAAAGGGAACAGCAGAAGGAGATAGACAGGAAGTAACACTAAATGGAACAACGGAAGGAGATATACAGGAAGTTAACACGGAACAGCATAAGGAGATAGACAGGAAGTAACACTAAAGGGAACAGCGGAAGGAGACAGACAGGAAGTTAACACGGAACAGCAGAAGGAGATAGACAGGAAGTAAACACTAAAGGGAACAGCGGAAGGAGATAGACAGGAAGTTAACACTAAAGGGAACAGCAGAAGGAGAAAGACAGGAAATAACACTAAATGGAACAGCGGAAGGAGACAGACAGGAAGTTAACACGGAACAGCAGAAGGAGATAGACAGGAAGTGAACACTAAAGGGAACAGCGGAAGGAGATAGACATGAAGTTAACACTAAAGGGAACAGCAGAAGGAGATAGACAGGAAGTAACACTAAAGGGAACAACGGAAGGAGATAGACAGGAAGTTAACACGGAAGAGCATAAGGAGATAGACAGGAAGTAACACTAAAGGGAACAGCGGAAGGAGATAGACAGGAAGTTAACACTAAAGTGAACTGCAGAAGGAGATAGACAGGAAGTTAACACTAAAGGGAACAGCAGAAGGAGATAGACAGGAAGTAACACCAAAGGGAACAGCGGAAGGAGATAGACAGGAGGTAAACGCTAAAGGGAACAGCGGAAGGAGACAGACAGGAAGTTAACACGGAACAGCAGAAGGAGATAGACAGGAAGTAAACACTAAAGGGAACAGCGGAAGGAGATAGACAGGAAGTTAACACTAAAAGGAACAGCGGAAGGAGATAGACAGGAGGTCAACACTAAATGGAACAGCAGAAGGAGATAGACAGGAAGTTAACACTAAAGGGAACAGCGGAAGGAGATAGACAGGAAGTAAACACTAAAGGGAACATCAGAAGGAGATAGACAGGAAGTTAACACTAAAGGGAACAGCAGAAGGAGATAGACAGGAAGTAACACCAAAGGGAACAACGGAAGGAGATAGACAGGAAGTTAACACGGAACAGCAGAAGGAGATAGACAGGAAGTAACACTAAAGGGAACAGCAGAAGGAGATAGACAGGAAGTAACACCAAAGGGAACAACGGAAGGAGATAGACAGGAAGTTAACACGGAACAGCAGAAGGAGATAGACAGGAAGTAACACTAAAGGGAACAGCGGAAGGAGATAGACAGGAAGTTAACACTAAAGTGAACTGCAGAAGGAGATAGACAGGAAGTTAACACTAAAGGGAACAGCAGAAGGAGATAGACAGGAAGTAACACCAAAGGGAACAGCGGAAGGAGATAGACAGGAGGTAAACGCTAAAGGGAACAGCGGAAGGAGACAGACAGGAAGTTAACACGAAACAGCAGAAGGAGATAGACAGGAAGTAAACACTAAAGGGAACAGCGGAAGGAGATAGACAGGAAGTTAACACTAAAAGGAACAGCGGAAGGAGATAGACAGGAGGTCAACACTAAATGGAACAGCAGAAGGAGATAAACAGGAAGTTAACACTAAAGGGAACAGCGGAAGGAGATATACAGAAAGTAAACACTAAAGGGAACATCAGAAGGAGATAGACAGGAAGTTAACACTAAAGGGAACAGCTGAAGGAGATAGACAGGAAGTGAACACTAAAGGGAACAGCAGAAGTAGAAAGACAGGAAGTAACACTAAAGGGAAAAGCGGAAGGAGACAGACAGGAAGTTAACACGGAACAGCAGAAGGAGATAGACAGGAAGTGAACACTAAAGGGAACAGCTGAAGGAGATAGACAGGAAGTTAACACTAAAGGGAACAGTAGAAGGAGATAGACAGGAAGTAACACTAAAGGGAACAGCGGAAGGAGATAGACAGGAAGTTAACACTAAATGGAACAGCGGAAGGAGACAGACAGGAAGTTAACACGGAACAGCAGAAGGACAGGAAGTAAACACTAAAGGGAACAGCGGAAGGAGATAGACAGGAAGTTAACACTAAAGGGAACAGCAGAAGGAGATAGACAGGAAGTAACACCAAAGGGAACAGCGGAAGGAGATAGACAGGAAGTAACACCAAAGGGAACAGCGGAAGGAGATAGACAGGAGGTAAACGCTAAAGGGAACAGCATAAGGAGATAGACAGGAAGTAAACACTAAAGGGAACAGCATAAGGAGATAGACAGGAAGTAAACACGAAAGGGAACAGCGGAAGGAGATAGACAGGAAGTAAACACTAAAGGGAACAGCGGAAGGAGATAGACAGGAAGTTAACACTAAAGGGAACAGCGGAAGGAGATAGACAGGAAGTAAACACTAAAGGGAACATCGGAAGGAGATAGACAGGAAGTTGAAGGAGATAGACAGGAGGTAAACACTAAAGGGAACCGCAGAAGGAGATAGACAGGAAGTAAACACTAAAGGGAACAGCGGAAGGAGACAGACAGGAAGTTAACACGGAACAGCAGAAGGAGATAGACAGGAAGTAAACACTAAAGGGAACACAACATGTCAGCAGTGGCTTCGCCTTACAATGGAGTATTTTTCTTAGCGGAAGCAATACAATATATCTTTAATCATTAACATCTTGTTTAAATCAATATGTAATGTCAATTGTATTTATTTATTTCGTAAGAAGCTGTGTATTAAGTGGAATGATTCTCAGAAAGCTAGTTATCATAGTTCCTTTTGCTATAACAACCAGCTTGCTGCATATGATACCTTACTTAACTACGGTTCTAATACATTTGACTGTAAAAGTAAATGAAAAGTAACATTTTAAAATAAAGAATACTCCTTTAGGTTTTGGCTACACGACTACTAAAGTTAACAGATATTGTTCTAAACTGTATTAAAGTAAACATGTATTATTTTAAACTGTATTGAAGTGAACATGTATTATTTTAAACTGTATTGAAGTGAACATGTATTATTTGGGACTGTTTTCAAGTAATCCTATATATATAACCTTCTCACTTACACTCACTGACCCAGATACCAGCACACACACATATTCTTTTCAAGGTTCTTTCTGGGGCCAATATAATCTCAGGCACCAATATATCTGTGTACAATGTTTGATTGTCTGGGAAAGAACAGTTTGTGTGAAATATTCCTTGGGAAAGTAAAGGAGTGAACTCAGGTGCAAGATAAAGATTGACTCTGTCCTTGTTTACTTCCGAAGCTCTCACTGTTCAGAAGTAAAATACTTTTTCCCTGAACTCTGATTCGCTGTATTGGGCCCGACCCGAAGTGAATCCAACCAGTAAGAACACCTAGGGGAGTAAGCAACCGACACAACTCCTCCCCACGGACTCTCTAATTCGCTTAGGAGTGAAATCGACCAATTCGAGATTTGGGGGAGGCGGAGCAACAGACACAACTCTACCCCCAAATATGTCTATGTATACTGATGTTTATTCATGTACGAGGCCCCCTGTTTCTGACTGGCTGGTCCCGATATCTGTATCGCACGGCAGTCGAACTGGGAGTCCAGAGTACTCTGTAACTTGTATTGGTGTTTTTTACCATTAAAATCAGATTATAGTTATAACTTTTATTGCGGTGTTTTGAACTCCTTCTCTTATTAATCTGACCAGGCTCATCTAACAGACGGCGCTGAGCGGAAGTGGGCTTTAAGCCACCACCACTGTGTTTGCTCCTACACTACTAGATGAGGCTGAGACAATAGGCGCTTTCACACCAGAGTAATTTTCCCAGTACAGTTCTGATAGTTCCTCAAATGTTTTGTTCACACCAAACAAATCCGGAACTAGAACTTAGTCCATGAGAACATTTTCACCCCCTTTTTAGTCCCTGCTAGAGAGCAGGTACTTTCATGGGAGAAAAAGGTTCCCATTTCTGATTGGCTGGGCGAATTGCAAACCACGCCCCGTAAAACTCGGAAAAGTTTTGTGAAGCCGCCATTGTATTTGCTGGCATTAGCACTATTAGCATTAGCATTAGCCCAACGCAGAAACGCAGAGAGACTAACGTATGGCAATACAAAATAAAACATGGGAGCGGTGGAGATGAGGAGGTGTCGGCGTTCTGGCGATTTACTCGGAAGGGCTTCAGTTGAAGCTGCTTCCGGCCGGAGACTTCGGGCGGCAGTATACGCCGTGAAGTTGTTTGCGGCCTGCCAGTAAACCCAAAGCAGAAGAAGAAGAAGTGACGTCAGCGGCTTCATTTGCCTAACCCTCCCTCAGGGACTCATTCCGGTGTGAACGCGATCTGCTCTTTAGTTCATCAGAACTAAAGAGTTCTGATGAACTAAGTACTGGGACTACCACTAATGTGGTGGTTAGGTTACAGTGACTGATGTTTGAAAGTGAAAGCAAAACTTAAATTGTTTCCCACAGGCTTGTGTTTTGTTTCCCATCCATCAGCGCATTCCTCCACCCTTACCTGACTTAAGTCTTAGCTACTTTCAGAGGTTGATGTCATCTTGTAGACCTTTTCTTAGTGATCAATGTGTTTGGAATTGTGTTTGCTGTCTCCTTACAGCCGTACCCTCCACTTGGAGCAGGCCAGGGGTGGAGGTGGAGGGTATGAGATGGCACACTACATCCTCGTTATCATCTACACCCTGTACACTCTGCTCCTTGGCCGTGTCATCAGCAAGCATGGAATATCATTCCATTGCTACGCTGATGACACGCAGCTATATATAAAGACAGACTCTATCCCACATGCTTCCTCACTGTCACCATCATCGTCACCGCTCCCATCAACATCCCTTAACACCTGCATTGAGGAGATAAAGGCCTGGATGCGAGAAAACTTCCTGCAACTTAATAGCTCCAAAACAGAAGCTATTTTATTTGGCACACCAAACCAGGTTCAGTCATCCCCCATAATCCACATTACCTTTTCTGGACAAAACATACCCCTCTCCACAGCAGTTACCAACCTGGGTGTAAGATTGAACAGACATCTGACCTGGAGGACCACATCAAACACCTGTGCAAATCCTCCTACTACCACCTCAGGAACATTGCAAAACTCCGACCTACACTCTCCCTGTCAGATGCTGAACAACTGGTCCATGCCTTCGTCTCCTCAAGGCTCGATTACTGCAACGCTCTCTTCATCGGGACTCCTAGCGGGAGCCTTCAGAAGCTCCAATACGTACAGAACAGTGCCGCTAGGATCCTGATGAGGGTGAGAAAGTACAACCACATCACACCCGTCCTTCATTCCCTCCACTGGCGTCCTGTCTCATTCAGGATCGAATACAAGATCGCACTCCTCACCCATCAGTGCATCCACAGGAACGCTTCTCCATACCTGAAGGAACTTCTCACATCTCAAACCTTCACACGCAACCTCCGCTCCACAACTAACCGTCGGCTTCGCCCCCCGAGGACCAAACTACGCACAATGGGGGATCGGGCTTTCTGTGCAGCTGCTCCTCGTCTGTGGAATTCCCTCCCAGACCACCTGAGGACTCCACAGACCACCTGAGGACTCCCAGACCACCTGAGGACTTCACAGACCACCTGAGGACTCCACAGACCACTGACACTTCAAGAAAGGCTTAAAAACCTTTATTTTTAAAAAGGCTTTTTACGATGCCTCCTGTAGCACCTTGGGATTGCTGTGAGCAATGAAAGGTGCTTTATAAATCGAATTTATTATTATTATTATTATTATTATTATTATTATGATTATTATGATTATTATTATTATTATTATTATTATTATTATTATTATTATTATTATTATTATTATTATTATTATTATTATTATTATGTTAAGCACAACAACATGAAACACATACAAGCCCACCTGATGTCATAAGAGGAGCTGATTATTTTGAAGTTGTCTGTTTACTTTGTCTATCACCTGTGAGATAACCTCTGACCTCTGTGACAAGGCAGAGGTTACTGTAGTTCACCTTCAAGGTGCTATTGAGGATACATGGGAGTTACATGATGGCAAACAGTGGGCCTGCTATACATTTTATCAAACACAAGACCCTCTATTCATGTATTAGGATCCCCATTAGTTGAAGCTGAAGCATCCATTCAGCATGTTTTCTTCCTGGGGCCCTTAATGTTGCTTTCATGCTGTCTACCTGTGTGATGTCCTGCGTCTTTTCGCGAGACAGCACTCGGGAAACCGACAGAGAACACTAGGAAAAGCAAGACGATGGTTGCGGTCGAATTGTCAGTTTAGCTTAGGAAGGTTACTTTCGGAGTCAAATGATCCGGAAGTACCTCAGTGTCAGCCATGATAAGAGCTGTTCGAATTCTCTAGATCAGGGGTGAGGAACCTCCGGCCTCCGGGCCGTATACGGACGAGGTAATTTATAAACACACACATAAAATCATAAAATCATAAGAACATGGCCATAACCAAGAACATACATATATCTAATATGAAAAAACATTTGAACTTGTTTATTTATTTGTTTTTGGTTCATTTATAGTTGTGAGTGTGTCTGTGCTCCTGAACCAGCCTCACCCGTCTCCCTCCTCTCCCCCTGCTCCTCTTTGAGGCAGCAGCAACTAGTTTTAGCTCTCAACAAGTTTTAAAAGTGTATCTTACCTTTTTTCACCTCGTTAACGTTTTTTTTATTATTATTCATGCGTATTTCACTAATCTCACTCCCCCCTCAAATGGAAATATGAGGGGTGACCAAACCGTTTGAGACCAAACCGTTTGAGACCCACAGAGAGAACTTAGACAAAGTTAACTATCTAAACACTCAGAGTCCTTTACCTCACCTGAGCTGTATCAGCCTCTCAGTCTGACAGCAGAGGACTCCTCCACCTTGTTGTTGAAACAGATCCTTATATCCGTTAGCGCAGCTAGCTAGCACCAGATGCTAACAGCAACAATACACGTAACCGGTGCGCGCGCTCTCTATCTCTCGCTCGCGCCACACATACTCTAACACACACCCTCCCGAGCTTGAATGACACACAGAGACCAAGCAAGGGCATTAGTATGATCTGTATGAAAGTGGCCATGTCGGCAGGCTACATCATGTAGACAGCCAGTCACCCTCTGTGAGGCAGAGTCAGACCCACATTTACGCAGCGTTGCGTTCACAATACATACATAAAAAAAAGATTCCTCAGGCCAGCACGCCACTTAATAGGCCAGGCCATCGGGAAACCTCCCGGTCCTCCCGATGGCCAGTCCGGGCCTGGCTACAACTACAACAAGATGAACATATGTGACCGTGATTTAATTGTAATACACGTTTCAAAATTATGCCGAAGTAACAACATACTGATACCGGTTAGTAAAAACCATGAATTAACGCTTTGACAAGTCTGCAGACATCCCTGCGAAACGTAACCATGGTTGACCATGGTCACCATGGTATTCCATTGCTAACCATGGTAATACCATGGTTGACCACAAAATACCATGATGGTCACAGTACCATGGGGAAGAAACCATGGTCAACCATGGTCAGCCTACCATGGTCACAATGTCATCTCCAGAAACCATGGTCAACCATTTGAATATTTGAACCATGGTCTCAAGAAACCATGGTCTACAGAAACCATGGTCGACAATCATTCTAATGAGGCTCATGCAGGCACCGTCACCTGATGAATGTATATAAAATAGTCTTTACATTTTCACCAACTGTTTAATGAGCATGTAATGAGTGTGTGTGCAACTATAGAGTGACAGTGTACTGTAGATGAAATTAAGTGCAATTAACATGATCTATACAAATATTTGAAAATTAAATGCTTGAAACTATTGAAAAGCTTGTATTAATTTATATTATTGGTATATCATGGTTCATTTCGCAGGGGCAGACAGCAGGCGAAAAACCCTTTTAAAATGCATGTTTTCTGAATGGAGATCTAAGCTAACGTTGTATATGCTCTGACCGTCTACACTCACAACAACGGCCTATACAGACATAAATAAAGCAGCGACTGTATTCACCATGACACAGGCAGTCTGTGGTTTGTACTTGTTTAACTTTTGTCTAGTTTCTGAACAGATATGAGGAGCTGTGAGCTTGAGTGCTAACAGCTAACAGCTGTGTTGTTTTTCTGGGGCGCTCATTGAAGATGAGCGCCGCCTACACTGCGTTACTATAGATACTACCCCAGTTCCTAAACTGTAATGGCAACGCAGCATTAAAGTGAGCCGGGCCTAATAAGGCCTAGCCATACCGAGCGAGGCCGTATAGTGGAAATGCGCCATTAGTACTCTGTGATGTCACAGTGTTAGTACTCTGCACAACCCCGTTTCTAATTCGTGTCACAGCAGCACAAAGTTCATGTTGTGACATTATCTAACTCCATCTTCATTTCATTTTACAAAGTGTGCAGCTTTGAGGAATAAAGATATATAGGGCTCGTGCCGATGGATACGTCTCTTACTATGAGTCAGAAGATTCTAGGTCCAACTCCTGGCTAGCTCCGTTCACTTCAGCAAGTGAATCAATTGGTCCTCACTTACAACAACAACTCTCTACAAACTGTCCATGAAGTCAAGACCAGACTCCGGCTAGTTTAATAAGCAGCACAATTTACATGACCTTTGAATGATGTGTACTGTACGTATACAGAGACTGGTACACAATCATTAAGGTCACCAGGTCCCAGTCAACACTTTCTGGCTGTGTGTATGGGAAACCTTAAGATGTTCACCACAGTCTGTGTCTGCTTTGATTGACACATAAGGTTTTCCTGCTCTTTCTTGGATCCTGACAAAGACCTTCATGACACCTGCTTCACTTTGCTCCAAACACTCAGAGCATACCTTAACCTTAGAGAAGCTGCCATGTACACAGCTGTGCTCACCTGGAGCCCTGCCAGTGTTTTCAGTCCTCACGTCCTCAGTAGCAACAGAACACATCACACACACACACACACACACACACACACACACACACACACACACACACACACACACACACACACACACACACACACATACACACACACACACACACACACACACACACGATCAGGTCAGTTCATTTCCCATTCATATTCTAATGACATCATCAAACACATGTGTTATCATTCGAACTGTCGCACGCTAACGATACAGAGGGTTCACCCGTAGTTATCTTAGATGCAATCATTCCTGAACATAGGTTAGTAGAGGACAATACACACAGATGACCAGGTGTTCCGGACAGGTATCTGCAGTGGGTGGATGTCTGGACACACACACCCAAGATGCAGGACAGGGACACTCTGCCCGGATACATGTTTACTGAATCACTACTCCGTGGAAATGTTCCTGTTGATTCTATATCAAAAAGCTCCAGCTGTGTTTTCACAGCTGTGAGAAAGGACTATTTGTTTGAAATACATCCAGAGCTGCTCAATGTTTGCCAGTTCCTTTCAGAGAACTCTGAGGATAGAAGTCTGCCGACGGGTGAGAGCAGACAGCTGGAGAAACATCTGCTCATCTCCTCCTGTCTTACAGCGCCCTCTGCTGTCAGGAGAACACATTGAGTACACACAGCCACTACAATATATTTCCATGCAGGATCAGGGGGTTGGCAGAGATTTAGAGTCAGCGTTCTTTAAACTTTTCTCATATCCACTGTTGTCTGACACGGTGCTGCTGTGATAATATGGTAAAGAGAGGAAACACACATTGTGGGGGGTTCTGGACTTGTGGTTGGTCAAAACAAACGATATTTCGCTATGGGAGATTTTCATGTCATTTTATAGACCAATCATTTTTGATAAATCATTTATCAAAAAGGAAAATAATAATAATTGTAATGATAATTGCAGCCCTATGTTTTCAAGTAAACCTACACATGTATAGATATACAAAATATTGAAATAATGTGTTGGGGCCACACAGATCATCTGACAGGTCACTGTCCCTGGGTCAAACATGCAGGAGCAGCATTCAGCTTCTATGCTCCGCAGATCTGGAAGAGCATAATAGAACCTGAAGACTGCCCCAACCCAGAGATTCTTTAAGATCCACAACCTCTGTGTGTGCCACTGCTTTATCGGGGTCATTTCAAACATTATATTTCCAAACTGCAAAAATAAGTGGTGTTAACATGAGTATTATACATACGTTTTTGTTTACGAATATACAGTTGTAAATATTACAAAGAATAGTAAGCATATGCTCAATGACCTTCAAGATTATGAGGGATTCCTTAGAAGATATTCTATTCAAAACGTTTGAGAACCCCATGTTTAAATGTAAACCATATAATTAGGCACTGTTCAATACTACGATAATTAATGTGGAATAAGTTGTATTCAATGCATTACTTAATAATGAACTAGTTAATAAATGACTGTCATATAGTATCACAGTGTTCACCACTGAGAGAGGTATACCCTCTTTGTGGTACTGTCCGCAGAAACCCTCCTCCCGCCCCGGACACCCAGGGGGCAGCACTGCTCTGGGGAAGGGCCGGCTGCTGCTGGAATCACCCGGAAACAGCCCGTACAGACGAAGTGGTTAGCAGCGTTAGCAGGTAGCATCCTACCGTGTTCACCTGTGTGTTAAAGCATCTGACACAGAGCTGTCAGCTGTTTGTGTCAACGTTTCTACACCGGAAGCGAGTAAGATCATTGGAGATGGCTGGCGGCGCCAGAAGTGAAGATTTATTTGATAACATTCTGTTGGCGGATGAAAGGTGAGCTTTCTGCCAGCTGTGCTGTTTTGTTTACCTGGGCACGTGCCTGATGTCAGCTGATTTTCTGTAACGTGAGCGCTTTACAACACAATGGAATATCAGCCATTCACACACATAGAGACAGCACACAGAGAATAGAATATAAATAAGAGGTTTGTAGGCTGCACTTTGGGATAAATAGTACCTTTTCAAAAAACACTTGGCTAAAGTCTGGAGTGTGATACATAAATGATTCAACCTTTAAAAAAGTGTCAGTTTAATACTAACACTTTACACTTATTACATATTTCTGATATGTTATTCCTGCAATCAGACTGCTTTAGTACGTTTTGTTTTGTTTTGTTGCAGTCTTGTGGAACCATTGGGAGTTCTTCCTTCATTCGAAATACAAATGTATCTTCAGAATTTTTTTTCACTGTAAATCAGATTCTCTTCAGGATATACACTCACCGACCACTTTATTAGGTTCACCTTGCTAGTAATGGGTCAGACCCATTACTAGCAAGTCAACTAGATTGAGTTTTTTTAGATATGGGAGTTGTGTGTTCATATTTACCAACACCACAGACTATTCGTAATACTTTTTTTTGGGATGTTATTATTTTTTGTAGATTTGTTGAGTACGTGTTTCCCCATATTTCGGAGCAGTAGTAAAGGTAAGGGAGAAATTGACTGTTATGAAGAGTATTTTTTCTTCAAGAACGTTCTTAGTATGATACAAAATACCTGTTGTTTTTGACAGTTTATTATTCACAATAAATACCTGGCAACCTTTTGCATGACTTTCACAGTAAGGTTCACAGCAATTTACTGTGAATGTGAATGTCTTCACAGCAATGTATTTCACATCCATGATTAGGGATGCACGATATTGGTTTTTTGAAACCGATACCGATAACTTCCTGCTTCTCAAGACCGATACCGATAACCGATTATAATATATATATATATATATATATATATTATTAAATGTACCTGTAGTTTTTGCACACCTAGTGGTAAAAAAAGACTAATAGTGAGCAAATGACATGAGCATTATGAACAAAACAAAGCCAAGAACAGTTTTGACTCTTCAAAGTGACCATATTTATTTTCCCAAATAAAGTTCTTGCCTTTTTCAAAAGCGTCGTGGATAGGTAAAAGCCCTGGTGCCTTTGCAGCTGGCTTTGGATTTGCCGCTAGTTTAGCAGTGCAGGCGTCTTCGTACGCTTTGAACACACCATCGTAGCCATGGCGATGTTTCAGGTGACTGATCAGGTTGGAAGTATTGTAGCTCGTTGCCTTTTCCCTCCTCGTGGAACTTCTGCATTGCATTTCTTAATACAAATAGCAAGTGAACTATCTAACTCTGAAACTTTGAAATAGTCCCATACTACCAACTTACTGTCCTGGCTTCACGGCCGCACACCATTTACGTCACAGCCAGGCATGAGTTAGAGAGAGCTGGCTTTGTGAAGAACTCCCCTCTTCCTAAACCACTAATACCACAGTACTGGCAGAACGGGAGGAGCCGAGTGAAAAACAAGCACCCCTCATCCCAATCCACCCACACCGCAGTATTTTTTTATTATATTATCGGGGCTATTAATACTTTTATTGGGTTTATCGTGATGACGTCATAATTCCTAATATCGGACCGATAATTATCGTGCAACACTAATTACAATGCATTGTTGTAAAGGTAAAACTGTATACTGTAATTTCACAGCTTCAATGACTAAGGAATTACTGTGATATTACAGTATGTTACTGGGGAATTACATCATTTTGTTGTGCATGCATTACAACAAGGGCCTGTACTTTTACATTTCTATTGTGAAAGTAATGCAAAAGAGTTGCCAGCCATTTAATGTCAATTTACAACGATAGACGTGCATAACTGTAGTCCCCAGCCCCGGTGCTTCCTGGAGGAAGCTCATACAATGGTTTCCTGTCATACTATTGGATGACTTGATTAATCACATCATCTACAAACAGCAAGCACAAATGCACAAAAAGCATCTCCCTCGTGAGACAATCCATTGTCTTAAAATGTTACATTCAAATACCTTAAATAAAGTTCTGAAGAGAGCAACTGTTTTTTACTTTTTTTTAATTAGATTTTTATGATCAAACACAAAAATAAATACAGAACCTAAAATTCTACAGGTAGAACATTTTCTAATCAAACACGTTCGATAACATGACAGCACAACATGTTCTGTAGGGAACAATTACTATAACAAATATTTGTAGAATTATACAACCATTAATGAATAGTATACAGCATTTAATATTTAAACATCTACTTATAAACAGTAGAAACAAAAAGTAAGTTGAATTTTTTAAGATTACTTAAAAACATTCTCAACTGAAAATAACAGAAATGGCAAAATGGCGACATTTGTTCACATTGTCCATGTGAAGGAGCAGTGTGCAGGAGTTAGTACGTCTAGCAATGGGGATGTAGGTTCCAACCAATGGATAGCTTGTTCACTCACCCTCCTATCCCAAGTTGGGAGGAGAATGTATATTGGCTGCAAAAAACTTGAGGCCCAATCCTGTTTCCTCTGTCCTTTCTGCGCTGCTGGAGACGTGGCAGCGCAACCTCAAGGACAGACAGACAACAACTAGTACACCATAATGATGGATGTTATTATCATCTTGTATGATGGACCTTTGAAGCAGGGTTGGAACCTCACACACACACACACACACACACACACGCACAAGCACACTATTGATTGTAAAACAGTTCTTGAGAGCATCCCAAGGGAATTGATCCGATGCTAAACCCCTTCCAGAACACCAACGTTCTAATACCTTAGAAACTACCACGTGGTGTTGGCACGAATGCTTCAGCTTCAGCTTCCTACATCTTTAAAGCTGTGTGGACGTGGCTCGATGAAGAGTCGTTCATATTTTTCTCATTATTTCATAAGTTTAGAAGGGGGAACATAGTCTAACAACAGTTAGCTTTTGTTAATTGTACCTCGAGCCAAACTTATGAGACTTGTTTCTGAAATCCCTTTCTCTTAAAGTGAATACATAAAAAACAAACAATGGAGGTGACCCTAAAACTAACCACTGGATTGCTCGTCTAACATGACCTAGTCCATAAGTGAGGTAAGGGTGGGAACCATCAAACGCACCCTCCCAGGCACTGCGTGTGAGCGAAGTACAACTGGGATCTGGAAGAGGAAGATATGCTTCGTCAATTCTTAATAATAAAGAAAAACCACCAAATGGAGCACTTGAGTTTCCATGAGCAGCGCCGAGCTCCAGCTGCGGAGCTTCGCTCAACACCACCAACAGTCTATTTCCTTAAAATGGTACATATCGCTGAATCTATATTTTCATCTTCAGGTGATGAAATCTGCATAATGTCCCTGTACAATGAGATTAGAGCATTTTGTAATCCAGTGAGGAAATTCAAGACCAGTAAATATTGATTGATTAAACAACACTAAATAAAATGTTAGTGTTTTCTTCAAACTCAGACTCTCTGCTGCGGCTCTACCTCAAAGACAAAACAATTGTCTGATGATCTTTGTTGAACAAGGTCTGATTGTCCTGTACTTGTACAATGTGGGGTATTTTTAAATACTTTACTAAACCACATTCAATATTATGACACAAGTTAGTTATTACTCATTATTACTTATTTTTTCTTGAAGAATGTTCTTAGTGTGATACAAAATACCTATTGTTTTTGACAGTTTAGTCTGTACAAAATGTACAAGGTGCTTCCAGTTGAGTTTTTCGTCATCAAGCAGTCTTAAAAATGTACATGCACCAACTTGTTCTATCTCAGTATTGCACATCCGTATAATGCAGTCATTTCTGCTCTCAGACTCTGTGTTGAAGAACATGTCACTAGTTTGGCCACATTCAGGGATCATGTATTCACTGCAAAGCAGTTACATAGTATCTCTAATTCTGCATTCACCATTTTAACAAGATCACCAAGATGATGAGGGGAGCAGAGAATTCAAAGTTCAGGTTCAGCCTCAATATATTTGGGAGAATTAAAATGAGCCGTCTCTATTTGCAGACAGCGAGCCCCCTCCTGTGTGCGCTGAAGCGTTATATGCTTACACATCCATGTAGGGTATAAACACGACTGAACTGCAACGATAGCAAAGCTGCGGCTTGGGTTTGTGGGGTAATAAAGTCCAAATCATCGCTGGGCTGTCAGCCAATCAGTGACGTCTGAGGAAGATGAGACATGTAAATTAAACATTGTTGAGAAAATGCTGCATCTCTTGCATTTATTGACATTGTTATTGTTTACCTTTCTAATATCGTTTTTTGTCATTTTGAATTGCTTGGTTTTCGTGAAATCAGCCTGTTTCCCTGTTAAAGGGGAACAGGTTGATGCGTCTCCACAGATCATCTTAAGGGCTAGAGATGATTTGTGCGTGCAAATCCCAGTAGATCAGCCGTTTCTGAAACTCAGACCACGCCCAGTCAAAGTCACCGACATCTCCTTTCTTACCCGTTCTGGTGCTCTGTTGGAACTTCACCATGGCGTCTTGACGAGTTGCTGCCCTGTGATTGGCGGATTAGATGTGTGCGTTAACCAGCAGTTGAACATGTGTACCTAATACAGCGGCCAGTGAGTGTAGGTCATAACTGGAACGTTAGCTTCTTGTTTAACAAGCTATGTAACACAAAACAATGTTTACATCTTTCTACTTTTTTAAGTAGAAAGATGTTGTTTTAAAAACCAATAATTTTAAGTTACTATTTACTACTAATATTTGTGTATTTCCACATATGACATTTTTGTATTTTCTAGGTTTATGATAATTATGTATTTTAACAGTTTCCTTCAGAATGATTTTTTAAACTTTTTCTTTACATACTAAATGCCTTAAAAGTAAATAAAATATATATATATATATCTCTTACATGGGAACAATGGGGTATTGATGCTAATGATTAGTAACTACACATTTGAGTTCAAGTAGCCTTGCTAACTGTGTGTGTGTGTGTGTGTGTGTGTGTGTGTGTGTGTGTGTGTGTGTGTGTGTGTGTGTGTGTGTGTGTGTGTGTGTGTGTGTGGTGTGTGTGTGGTGTGTGGTGTGTGTGTGTGTGTGTGTGTGTGTGTGTGTGTGTGTGTGTGTGTGTGTGTGTGTGTTGTGTGTGTGTGTGTGTGTGTGTGTCAGGTTCCGAGGGGAGGGTTTCCAGGAGGGCTTTGAGAGAGGGAGCCGCCGAGGGCTGCAGGATGGCCACAGACACGGGGCCTCTCATGGGGCCAAACTGTCCACTGAGGTGAGTCAGCACACATTACATCAGCCATTGATCCACCACACTGTAGACACACTCACATGACCGACACCATTTAGCTGACATCCCCTTGTTTGATGAGTCAGAACTTTAACTAGAGCTGTCCCACGAGGGGTGCAGTGATGTGTTGGTCGGCCAACACAGAAGTTAGTATCACCAGGTCTCCCTCACTGGCTCCGCCCTTCTTATTGAAACCTGTTTTGTTAGCTACTGTATCAAAATATATGACCACTATGTATACATGTCTGTAAGTGTGTGTTTTTTTTAAACTTTGTTTTTAACTTGGAGCTCTGATGTGTCTATGGTACGATATGTTAGTTACTGGATGATATTTGTGTGTGATGTTGTCTCTTTGTCTCTTTATATGTAATTGAAATCCGGACATGACAAATGGGATGAATTGGATTATCACTACTCTCACAGACTGAGAAAATATCCACTGCTAATGAATCTCTCAAATAGGAAATGTTACAGTCTAACTTGATTATTGCAGAAAATATGTCAAACAAACGTTTATGATACTTACACGTTTTGTTCAGCAGGATAATCTCCACATATGAACACCACTTTGTGTTAGGCTTCAAAGGAACTACAGCACGGTCACATGACTTCACTTCTCCACCGCTAAGCTAAAGGGGGCTAATGTTGGGCTTGGTGACGGTTAGTCTTCTCATTTAGACACCGATTAGAACCAGTGGGGTGACGTATTTGATGTTGTAAAAGGACACGTGAAAACATAATCAGCTAGGGTTACCCACAGACCTTAATTCAGGATAACCAAAAACACATTCAGAAAACTGCTGACTCAGACGAGGACTCAGGAGGTGGTAAAATGCTGACTCATTCCCGGGTTTTAGGACTCAATCCTGCACTCCTCTAATAAACCAACGCATGGTCAGTTAGTAGATTCAGAACACGGTGGGATGTGCTGCTCCTGCTTGTTTACAGCCTCTTCTCCTCTCATCTACAGATTTCCTTTTATTATGGGTTTGCCGTGACATGGAAATGTCTCCTCCAACATAATACCGATGTCAAATCCAGGTATGGCCTTCGCAAACAAGATCATCATCTTCCTCCTATTTCAATATATTTCACTTATACTAAACATGTTTGAACCTACACACTTGATGCAGATGTCTTTGGTCCACCCGCTGCTCTGCTTCAGTTTAGAACGATAAAAGCAGTGGGTAAAAACCTGATCTTTATCGGAGCTCTTTTCCTGGAAATGGCTTAACGTATCCAGGCTAACATGCTACTATCATGCTAAGAGTATCTAGGTCATGTATTGTCCAGCTCAGTGGCCGTTGGCACACAGATAAGACTGGATTTGTCAACAGTTTTTCCCCTGCTGAACAAAATGTGTAAGTATCATAAAAAGCCACAGACCTCATTTTCCAAAAAGAAAAACCATTGTTTTATTGAGGGAGCCCGTGCTATGCTAACCTTTTGGGTTGGACCTCTCTTTTAAATTTGTATTATGATAAAATGGTGATTTTAATTGTTTGTTTTTTGTAATCAAAACTGCGGCTTTACTGATTGTCAATAACAGAAAGGCGACATGTGTGGTTGAAATGCAAGATGAATACTGGTGAATGTAGTAATACGGCCAATCATGAACCGGTGAGGCAAGTGAAATTCATAAATTGTTCAGATGACAGAATACCCTGCCTCATGTTTTATTTTATACATCTGCATTTTTCATAGAGGTCATTCTTTCTGAGGGTCGATCCCTTTATTAATGGTACTTGTTTTTTGTTATCGTTTATTTTGTGTGTGTGTGTTCAGAAAGCGTATGAAGGCGCTGGAGGCTCTGCTGGGTTTGATCCAGAACTCTCCTCAGGATGATCCTCACTCTGCAAAGCTCCAGGAGAACATGGAGAAAGTCCGTGCAAAGTTCAGACAGGTACACTCCGTGTGTTGGTGAACAGTAATGATAGCAGAATACACAAACAGCAGCTATCCGTTTGATTACAGACCGCCGCTCTTCGTTAGTGGGCACTAAATCATTTCTCGCCTGTCCTTCTGATGGTCTTAATATGACAGATTTGGATCAATAGGCGGAGACATGGGAGCTCGGTATACCAACAAAAACATGTTCAATATCATACCCAGAACTTTTCTATTTCATGTCCTTTTTTCAATCGGGATGGGTATTTAGAACGGGTACTAATTTGGTAGCGGTACCTTTTTGGTCAGTACTGATGTGAAAAATATTAACTTTAAGTTGTTAACATCTGTATGACGGTATATAAGGCCATCTTATTTTGAGCAGTTTATGAGTAAATATTTGCACAACACTAATTGTACACCGTGTGTTTCGTAACGGACACCAACTCCACACATGTTCGAGGGTTGAATCCCTTCCGGTTGGAGCGCCAACGCCGCGTGTGTCCGTCAGGAAACACACTGTTTTCCAACATTTCCTGATAAACTGCACGACAAGATAGACATTTAGTATCGACATACAGATGTTAACAACGTCATGGTTACCTCATGTTCTTTTAACTTCGGATCATTTATCCGTGTTTAGTCCAGAAAAGGTAATGTTTGCATTTTATCATCAAGCCTAGTATATTTACAGGGACTGTTGCAAAAACCAAACGGCTTATAATCATCAGATTTTAAAACAAGAGGTTTACAAAAAATAGACGCCACTAAAGATTTTTCGAGTTTTATTATTGTTATTATTTGTATGCTGATTTGAAACCGTTACGAAACGTTACGGAGTTTCCTGTTTCTGCCAGAGAGAGGGGAGTTCGTCCCACAGCTTGCCGCTGTGTTTACACCCCCACCTGAAAGGAGGGAGCCTCATGTCGCTGTGAGTGTGGGGGTCTCAGTATGTCTCACAGCTGACTCTGTGTCCAGGTCTGCTCCATGCTGAGTGTCCCGACTGACTTCAACGATTACATCAAAACTTCTGAAGGGACTACTTTCTGATCCTCCAGAGGGGGAGGTGCCGAGCCACCTCTGGTCCTGGCAGAGTGCTACTGCTGTGGGTCTGCAGTGGACTCTGGAGGCTCTCTGTGAAGCAGCCATCTTTGAGAGGAGTGTGTGCCTCCCCTCTGACGAGAAGCTGTGTGACGTGTGGACAGTCCTCAGGAAGGTGGGGGGGCTGCTTCCTGTTGAGCGTGCAGTGTAATAAACCAGAACACGGACTCAGGACGTGTTTCTCTGGACTTTGGTAAATGAGTGGATTTATGCAGTAATGAGCAGCTGAAATGAAACGGCAACAAAAGTCACCAAAATAAAATCTTGGAACAATCTGCTCGCGCGTGTCTGAGGTGTCTTTGTCTGTTCAACTCATTCAGCAGATTTGGAGAGTATTCAAGTACATTTGCTCAAGTTTGATTCACTTTCTGCTTTCACACAACATATTTGAGGAGCTTTGAAATATGATGTTTGCTCAAAGATGTAATATTGATCAGGTATACTATCAAAGGTACACTCTGAAGGTTCCTGTGCAGAGCGCTTCAAAGAGGAGTTGATTGAACTGCAGGACCGCGTTGAGGCTGGGGTTTCTGATTCTCTTGAACTGTGTTGTGTTCAATAAAAACAGCGTCAGCAGCAATTCAAACGTCGAGTTCACATGAAATGTATTTATTAAATTACATTTAGCACAATTTTAATGTAATGTTCTTGGTTCTTGGTCCTCTTCTCGCTGTACACAAACTCGCTCGGATCAGTCATTAGCCCGCATGGTTTTTCATACCACTGCTACGCTGACGACACCCAATGAATTCTGTCCTTTCCCCGCTCAGAGACCCAGGTCGTCGCACGCATCTCTGCTTGTCTAGCAGACATCTCTCAGTGGATGTCTGCTCACCACCTCAAGCTCAACCTTGTCAAGACTGAACTGCTTTTCCTTCCGGGAAAAGATTGTCCCGCTCTTGACCGAACAATCAACATTGGCACCTCTGTTGTTTCCCCGACTCAGACTGCAAGGAATCTGGGTGTGACCCTAGATCAGGGGTTCCCAAACTGTTTGTGCCCAAGGCACCAAAGGACAAGTAAACATCTCAAGGCACACCTATTGTGCAAAATAGCCCTTATAACACGTGTTATTACTCATATCATGTAAAATATCTGTACATGTGCATAATTATTTACTAATGCTAAATATTACTCATGAAATATTTATTAATGAAGTATTTCAGAAATTAATTTGAAATGTTATCAAATTAGGCTTCATCAAAGCAGCAACACACTCATTTAAACCAGACAGGTCACAACATTAAAAATGAGGCAAAGGAAACTCAGCAGAAATTCAGCACAGAGAACTGTCGATGCAAGGAAGCTGCATTGTCCATGGTCTTGAACTACCAATTATAAATGTAACATTTCAGCAATCAGCATTGAAACATGTGCTATTGTAAATATTTTGCCAATTTACAAATGAGTGAGATACATGTGCCTGTCGGGGCGAGCAGAAGTTTGTAATCCTTGGTGGCACTGAGGAGAGGGCCACTCACAAGTCCTGTTCAACAGAGAGCCGTGACCTCCTGTTGTTCTTCATGTAAACCAGAGTAGAGAACGCCAACTCCAGAGATGGGGTCGTTGCTATTTTTTTTTAATATATTACATATTACTTTAAAAAAAAGTAATATATTACACTACTTTGTTACTATCTACATAAAGTAACTTGTTACTTTACTCGCCGAGCACGTACGAACTGCGCATGCGTGAGTGGCAATAACTCTCCTTACCAGCAGGCGGCGGTAGTGTGTATTTGTCATTCAAAACAGGCAACAACCGGCTGATATAGACTTAGTTTGTCGGGGGACATCTTACTTCTTCCTTCTCTCTGTCTGTACCTGTGTACTCTCATGTTCCGATTAACCCAGCTTCCTCAAATGTCTTTCTTTTTGGTGTCTATATACGCTGGGATCCGGAGTCATGGATGATCCTGCGATCCTGTGTCCTGGATCTTGAGTCGTGGCTGTATCGTCGGTCCTGGATGGATATCCTCGTGGATTCATCTTCCTATTATACACACATGCATTTCCAAACATCTGGACTACCTATGTTGCAAATGTATTATCTTTTCAATTTACACACGGCATCTATTGCACGTCTGTCCGTCCTGGGAGAGGAATCCCTCCTCTGTTGCTCTCCCTGAGATTTCTCCCATTTTTCCCTTTAAACTGGGTTTTCTTTGGAAGTTTTTCCTTGTACAATGTGAGGGTCTAAGGACAGAGGGTGTCGTATTGTCATACTGATATTCTGTACACACTGTGAAGACCACTGAGACAAATGTAACATTTGTTATATTGGGCTATATAAATAAACATTGATTGATTGATTGAAGACAGAGAAGAAGAACAGACCACTACGTGATATAAACAAACAACAAATAGCGTGTGCGGTAGCTCCACCTTAGCATGTGTTCTTTGCAGGTGCGTGTTGAGGTGTGACATGGTGTTCACAGCAGTGGATAACAGCTTCTGGCCTGGACACAGTTTGCACCTCACCGTCACATTCCTGTCTATTCTTCGGACGAACTCAAAGTAATGGGCATACCTCCACCCCTCGAGAGTTATCGCTGACTCAGCCATGTTTATGCAGCACTGCACGTGGAGATGTGGACGCGCAAGTCGCGCAGATTACGTACATATAAACCTACAAAGTACTGATATAGTAAATCAAATAATTATTTCTGTGTAGTGTATATTGCAATAATAACGTATAGTTGTCACAAAATCCCATGGCACACCCGGACTTGACTCACGGCACACCAGTGTGCCGCGGCACACCGTTTGAGAACCACTGCCCTAGATAACAACCTGTCCTTCACTGCAAACATCGCTGCTACAACCCGTTGCCGCAGATACACGCTCTACAACATCAGGAGGCTGCTGACCCAGAAAGCCACGCAGGTTCTGGTCCAGACTCTTGTCACCTCACGCCTAGACTACTGCAACTCCCTCCTGGCTGGTCTACCTGCATGTGCCATCTGACCTCTGCAGCTCATCCAGAATGCAGCGGCTCGTCTGGTCTCCAACCTTCCTAAATTCTCCCACACCACTCCGCTCCTCCGCTCCCTTCACTGGCTTCCGGTAACTGCTAGAATCCACTTCAAGACACTGGTACTTGCGTACCATGCTGCGAATGGATATGGCCCTTCCTACACCCAGGACATGGTTAAACCGTACACCCCAGCACGTGCACTCCGCTCTGCATCAACCAAACGGCTCGCTGCACCCTCGCTGCGAGGGGGACCCAAGTTCCCATCAGCAAAAACACGTGGGTTTGCTATCCTGGCTCCAAGATGGTGAAATGAGCTCCCCATTGAAATCAGGACAACAGAAAGCTCACACACCTTCCGGACTGAAACTCATCTCTTTCGACTCCACTTCGAGCGATAGAACTATTAACAAAGCCTGATGTACTTTATGATTCTGTTTTCTTCTAGGTTGTGTCTTCTTGGTCGAATGCACTTATTGTAAGTCGCTTTGGATAAAAGCGTCAGCTAAATGCAATGTGATGTAATGTTGTATTATTCACAGCTGGTACATGACAACACTAACATGGACAGCGCTGTTGTGATGTATTACAGCGAAGGAGGACAGACAAGAACATTCTGGTCCGATTTATAGGAATCTAATTACAGAACAGCTTCTCCCAGGTTTCTTTATCAAATGAAAAACACCTCAAAGACAATTGATTTGCTGAAGTGACAGCTTTTCCCTTTGTATTTGATATCTGCCAAAATGGCTCTTTTGGTCAAAAAGGTTGCAGACCCCTGGGTTAGAGGAACATTAATACCATGAGCTTGATGTGATGCCTAGGCACTCCAGGTGTGTGACTAGGCCTATAGTTCCTCAGGATTAGGCACGCTGTGCTCCCGGAGGAGTCTCTTCTTGTTTCTTCTTCTCTCTTCTTTCTTCTTCTCTTTTCCCAGTTGAGCGGGGTCATAGGTTAGCAATGTTGTATTTGAACACTAGATGGCGTAAAGCAACGCATGAGGGGATCTCCCTGTGCAGTGGGTGATTGAACTGGGGAGAGACACTATTAATATTACACTGAACAAAAATATAAACGCAACACTTTTGTTTTTGCTCCCATTTTTAATGAGATGAACTCAAAGATCTAAAACATTTTCTACAGTATATACACAAAATAACCATTTCTCTCAAATATTGTTCACAAATCTGAAAAAAATCTGTGATAGTGAGCACTTCTCCTTTGCCGAGATAATCCATCCCACCTCACAGGTGTGGCATATCAAGATGCTGATTAGACAACATGATTATTGCACAGGTGTGCCTTAGGCTGGCCACAATAAAAGGCCACTCTGAAACGTGCATTTTTGCTTTATTTGAGGGGTCTGAGGGGATTCGAAAACCAGTCATTATCTGGTGTGAGGGGTAGGATTAGGGTTAGGGTAATGTTGTGAATCGAGTGGCCTGTGTTCGTCGTCCATAACATACGCCTGCCCATACCATAACCCCACCACGACCATAGGCCACTCAATTCACAACATTACCTGACCGCCTTGCTGATCTCATCTGCCTCGTCAGCGGCCAAGGTGGTGGACCGCTCTACCAGCATCTTCACCGAGTTGGAGAGCAGCGCGATGTTATTCGCCGCCGCCTGAAAGGCACACTGGTTCACCCGGTCAGCCTGGCGAGCGACATACTGGTCTCTGGGGGAGCTCAACGTAAGGTGCCGTCCGGTGATTATGTTGGCCAAAAAACGCCATCAGGCCCGGCTCCAGAGAAGGGGTGGCTGGTAAACCAGCATCTGTGAACTCCTCCACCTTGGTGAGGGGAACAAATGTGGCCACCGGAGCCTTCAGGGTCCTCGGGTTTAACCGGTGATTGTAACAATAGGTCCGATGCTTCAATGCCTGGTACACGGACCAAGGGAGGACTTGGGTTACCACCGGGTTAAATGGTCCCAACTCCGCACCAACGCGGGGCTGGTGATGGCAACATTGGGTCCGATGCATCAAGTCATGGTTCCCCGACCATGAGAGGGTTTGGGGTGCCTCGGAACCAGGCAGTACCCCAGCAGGAAACACGTTTTATGGTCAAAGGAGGAAAGAGTGATAGAACCGGGGTAAAGCAAAGAAAGTGTCCGACAATAGTGTCTTGTGAGGTGGCCAGAGAGTCTGTCATCTCTCGGTCCTATCCTCCAGGCAATGCGGTACCAGAACTGGGTCAAATTGACCAAAATGTAAAAAAAATAAGTTTCAATTCATCCATGGAAAAGGGCTGAAAATGAAAAAAAGTATCCGAAAATAGTGCATCATGAGCCCGCAAGAGTCCCCTGTCAACTCCCCTTGCATTCCTCCAGAGTCAGAAAAAGTCTCAGTTAACTTTTGGGAGAACCATAGAAAGGGTGAAAATGGATCAAATGTATCCGAAAATAGTGTCTCATAAGTAGGGTTGGGTATCGTTTGAATTTCCACGATTCTGATTCCGATTCTACTTTTCGATTCCGGTTCTTAACGGTTCTAAATTCCGATTCTTTGAGGGGCAGGGTAAAAAAAATTATTAAGTTCTTGTTGAGAAAAACAAGTATATCTGCCTTCTCAGGCATACCGGGAAGAAATGTTTGAACATTTTTAAGCAAAATGCTTCAATCTGGTGCACTTTAAATGGAATTACTAGAGACTAGATCTAGGGAGTACAACTCTAAACACCCATATGAAAAAGATCGGTTTACATTTGAATAATTAAATAAGTATGTGAGCATAACCAATAACCCATAGCCAATAACAAATACATGTAACGTATTTTATGTTTGTTGTTCATTCATATCTTATTTTACTATTTTATTTATGCATATTTTTTTAACTCTCCAGTTTAAAACGATATGTCTGGTTTACTGTCCTACTAATACATTGGAATGATTTCAAACCTGTTTTATCCCAATAATTATAAAGGAGTGCCTTGGAAATATGTGTTTACATAAATTGTGATCAAAACGTTTGAGATAACTTAGACTAAAGTGAACTATCTAAACACTCAGAGTCCTTTACCTCACTGAGCTGTAGTTATCAGCCTCTCAGTCTGACTGGAGAGGACTCTCCCTCCACATCATTGTAGAAACATCTTCTTCTTCCGTTAGAGCAGCTAGCACCAGATGCTAATAACAACAGCGCCGGTTCCAGTGCACCCTCCCTTTCTCCCTCGCTCACTCGCACTTGGCTGTGAGTTGCCAGATAAGCCAACATCCCCCATTTTCATCACTTGCAGCGCCCATCGTACAGGGCGAATGAAACGTGTAACCGGGGTGAAAAGTGTGTTACATTTACTTAATTATAACATCAAGGCCGAAAATTAGGATGAGCACCAACGGTCAAAACATTTGTTTTCCCTCCCAGAGCTGTCAGCGCAGCGCCTCCACAGATCTGGCGCCCGAGGCGAACATCTATAACGCCAGTGCGACGGGGCGGCCCTGGTCTCAGGTTACACTGTAGGAAGTGTAGGTACAACGCTACATTTCCCGCCTCACCCCAGTCATACAGTAGGCTACGGAGAGCGGCGAGAAACATTACCTCAGGCATCGAAAAGCGGAACTGAAATTCACATTTCTAAATGATGCCGTTGGAATCGAAATGTTGGAACCGGTTCCGAACCGGTACCCAACCCTACTCATAAGGCAGGTAGAGTCCCCTGACAACTCTCCTTGCATTCCTCCAGAGTCAGAAAAAGTCTGAGTTAACTTTTGGGAGAACCAGAGGAAAAAGGTGAAAATGGAGAAATTGTATCCGAAAATAGTGTCTCATAATTTCCCTGACAACTTCCCTTGCATTCCTCCAGAGACTTAAAAAAAGTTCAAAAACGTAAAGTTTGGTAAGGGTCTCCATGCAACAATTGTATCCGAGCCAAAGCACTCATGTAGCGGATACATTCCTCCATGATGTGAAACAGGCGTTTCTTTTCTGAGTCCTCTCAAAAACCGGGTTCCCGATATCGTGCGGATGGTAGCTTGAAAAACATGAATTGATTTTTTTGACGGAGGAGGGGAGGTCTTGATTCCCCTCTCCGTTGTAAAATGCAACAGGGGAGTGGAAAAGTGTCCGGGGCTTCCGACCGAAGTGCCGAAGACTTGAGCTTTTTGGAGCACAGCATTTTCAGAATTTTTATTATTTTAAGATATAATTTACCGTTTTCTTTACTTTTTTCTGCTTTCCACTAGTGGGGGCTCAAGGCAGGCCGCCTATGAGCTCCCAAATTCGGCCTGGAACCTCCGGGAATTGTGGGCTAAACTCCATAAACTGACAAAGTCACCCAGAAATGTCACTTTAGAAAGTGACATTTATATAATACAAATACATTTAAATAGTAAAACGTACAATTATCAGGTCCTAATTACCCGAAATTTGATTTATATAGCCCCATGATAGTGAATAAAAATCATTTTCATGGAAAAAAGTGTTAAAACCCCTGATTAATATGTTTGTAATGCTGGCAGCAGGTTCACTGCTGTTAGCAGGGTCTCACACTCAAAGGCACCTAGGCAGAGCTCCAGGGTGATGCACAAGGCTTTCATACCCAGCAATAAGTGTTTGAAAGCTGGGGAAAAGTGCTGTGAATACAGGGAGAGAGCAGCCAGAGAGAAGCGGGCTGTGAGAGCCACAGAGCACACCCAGAGATCTCCTTGCAGACCATGGCTCTTGCACACAGACTGCACCCAGAGAACAGGCTGCTTCACAGCACTTTACAAGCAAGGAAAAGTGATTGAATCCTGGGTATACATGTTTTAAATAGTCTGATACCTCCAGGGCGCATCACCACATTTTACAAGCCAGGGAAGGTGCCTGAATCCTGGGTAAACATTGTTTAATTGTTTAAGTGTTTTTAAATGTGTGAAACAGTGTTTTGTCACTTTCAAAACTCTCCCGTCATTGACCGGAGAAATTGGGTCGATGTTGTATTCAATCTGACCATTAATATTCCAGTGAGACGAAGTACGTACAATGACCAGAGTGATCCCATGTTAATGTTGTCCCAAAACCGGAGCATTCCCTCACCTAGCGAGTCTGTCATCGGTCTGTGAGTCTGTCTACGCACAAGACAGCATCCTGCTCTATCGGGACCACAACGTGGTCCCCACATCCCTCCATGGGAGACTCCTTCGGCATCTCCATGCTGCTCACCAGTGGACCTCAGCGATGGGGCAGCATGCCCGTGCCATAGTTCACTGGCCAGGGATGTCCGGGGACATTCAGGCCACCAGGGACGGGTGTGCAGACTGCAACCGCAATGCTCCGTCATAGGCAGCAACACCCCCCGGCCATCCTCAACCCCGTCCACGCCATTCGAGGCGGTGTTTGCTGACTTCTTCGACTATGGGGGCCGCCACTACCTAGTTGTCGGGGATCGGCTCTCGGGCTGGCCTTGATCAGGACCGCTTCCTGCGTGCTATGCTGCAGTTGCGAAACACACTGCAACCTCTCCTCAGCGCAGATCATCTTCGGCCGCCCCCTTCGTGGCTCGCTCTCCTTCATGAACCGCCTCGAGAAGTTCTCGAGCCCGCATATCCGCCTGCTATGGCGCGAGGCATGGGCGGCGAAGGAGGACGCCCTTCGGACCCGTATGTCCCGTACCACCGAGTCTCTGCGGACTCACTCAAGACCGCTCCGCCCATTGGCACTCGGCGAGAGGGTATTCCTCCAGAACCAGCAAGGCCCGAGCCCCCACAAATGGGACATGTCAGGGATCGTGGTGGAGTCGCTGGGCCGCGACCAGTATCGGGTTAGGGAATGCTCCGGCATTGGGACACAATTAACATGGGATCACTCCGGTCATTGTACGTACTTCGTCTCACTGGAATATTAATGGTCAGATTGAATACAACATCGACCCAATTTATCAGGTCAATGACGGGAGAGTTTTGAAAGTGACAAAACACTGTTTTCACACATTTAAAAACACTTAAACAATGTTTACCCAGGATTAAGGCACCTTCCCTGGCTTGTAAAATGTGGTGATGCGCCCTGGAGGTATCAGACTATTTAAAACATGTATACCCAGGATTCAATCACTTTTCCTGGCTTGCAAAGTGCTGTGAAGCAGCGTGTTCTCTGGGTGCAGTCTGGGTGTGCATGGAGGGGTTTAGTCCGAGTGAGGAGTGCTCAAGTGTGGGAGGATGTGTAAGGCAGAGGAGGGTAAAAAAAAAGTTAAAGTGTGAACCTCCAGCAGGGCAGGTGGTGCTGTGAATAAGGCCGAATATTGATGCTGGTGTGCGGACAGTAAAGCACCACAAAATCCACCTGCTGATGAGGGGTCCTCTGACCTCACCGTTCCTACGTTCCACACCTCTCCCGGTGCCGCAGTCGCCGCCTCCTCGGCCAGCCTCTTCGGCCGAGCCGTGTGAGCATGCCGCCTGCACGTTACAAGCCTGAGTCCGGCAGCTGGGTACGGGATTTAGACCGTTAATCTATTCCAGCCCATAGCTTTCCAGTCTGGGGGGATGAAGAGTTTATCGCCGGCCACAGGGTGTCATCATCCTTGTCAATAAACTACCAAAACTGACATTGAGGAGTGTGTTTCTTCAGTGTGCGCGTTCTCTCTCTCTCTCTCGCTCGCACCACACATACACACACCCTCCCGGTCCTCCCGATGTGTCAGTCCGGGCCTGCCGGTAAGCGTGGAAGTGTGGTCTGCCGTAAGCAGCGGCAGGAGCGGGGCTGTTAGCATCAGCTTGTAGATGGTATTTTAAACTCAATGCGCTCTGAAACTACGGGGCGGCCGAGGACAAAAAATACACATGTGCTAATCACGTTAAAATAATTAGTGGCGTTCCTTTTTTTTACGTTAACGCGTTATTAACAGCCCTAATCAAAACGCATTTCTTAGAAAGATAAGGAATGCACACATGCTCGAATAAAGTGTAAGATTAGACAACAGACAAAATCCACGGTTCTGTGAGATCATAACTTGTGAAAGGAGAACGCTAACACGGCTAGTTAGCTTTGATAATGATTGTGTTCTACACTCAACAACAACAACAACATTTACAACTATGACAACAGGAGCAGGAGGCGGTAGAGAGTTAGGACCAAAGGGTACTTCTCTCTTTGTCAGTCAGTCCACTTTCTATTCCATGTCAAAACCCACAATAACCCAATAACTCGATTGTGTGTGTGTGTTTGGGGGGGTCAGAGGGGTACAGTAGCAGCTGGTTTATGCAGTGTCAGGCAGCAGGGGAACGCTGTCTTTCAGTCGGCAGCTTCTAAAGGCAAACAGAGAAAAGAAAGTGAGGGGGGGTTGACAGGGGCCAGAAGAGAGAGGCTGCATTCAGATGAGTGTTTTAGTCTGACTTGTACCCTCTCAAAGTCAACAAACATCTAAGATAGAGGCCATTACCCAGAGAAGAATCAAAAGAAAGACAAAAGAAGGAACTGTGATTGTAGCTGCAGTAAAGTGTAAAGGAGGAAGAGCAGAGAGGGGGTAAGGAGTTGGTGGAATAATAATCATAGGATGAAGGAAAGGAAGAGAAAAAGAGGTGGGGGGAGAGAAGAAAGATGAGGAGGAAGAGCGGGAGGGAGGGGAGGAGGAGGGACGGAGGGCATTGAGAGAATGTAGAGGAATGTGGGAGCAGGTGGTGAGTGCTGACATGAAAAGCAGTGGTGACAAATGCTGCCGTGCAGCCGGCCAGCAACAGAAAGCCTCTGAATGAGGAGGGGGCATCGGATTTCACCAAGCACAGCAACAGCTCCAGGAGGAGGCGGGGGGCTGAGGGAACACACAGAAATCAGTGCAGCTACATCAATTGGATAATAAATGCATACACATAAAGATCAACTTTGATATTTTTTTAATGATACAGAAGTTTAAAAAACACGGGATAAATTATTAGAAAAATCTTTCAATAGTCTCCTATTACACAATTTTTAGGCATATATTATAGGTCTCAGATATATAAAGTTATATAAAAAAAATGTCTCTGAAGTGTTTTGCTCAAAATACCAAACAGATCACCCATTCTAGCCATGCCTCATATCAGTGGCTGCGCTAGGGGGTGGCTACTTGGGCTCAAGCCCCGGATGTTTTCTGAAAACCCCCTGATGTTTCACCCTTTTTTTTTAATGTTGTTGAAAATGTCTCGGGAGTAATGTGCAGTACCGGAATCCACCAGAGAGGCAGCCGCTGTGGGACAGTAGCCTGCGTACTGCGTAGCCTTCCCTGCCCTGAAGAAGAAGTGATCCTTCCTAGTGCCTGACAAGTTTTTTTTTAATACTTTATTTTGAATTTGTAGACTATACAGAGGAAAAAAACAAACAAGTAACATACAACATACAGGTCCCTGGGGTAATGCATCATCAACATGTTCTCAGCAATTATTCTTGTGATATGGGAAGATCTCCCTCACAACGGGTTCACAACCAATCTGGGTGAAACATACAGTAGAAGCAAAGTTATGCACAAATTATAGACTTTTGTACCAAAAGGAGTAAAGCAATATAAAATAAATATCTCAGGGTTATGTGACCCCCCTCTTCATGTGCAAAACCCATTTGGACCAGTAATTGTCACATTTTTCACTACAGAGTCTTAGAGAAAAAGTCAGCCTCTCCATGCGAAACAAGTCATTTACAATGTTTATCCATTCTCCCTTTGTTGGTGGATCTTTCACAAGCCATTTTTTGGTGATTGCCTTTTTGCTGGCTGTCAGTAATATTTTAAGAAGATACTTGTCCCGAATACTAAATTCCACTGGTATATTAGCTAAATAAATCCGCTCAAAACTGTTTGGAATCTCAAAGCCAAGAATTGAATTTATTTCCGTTATTATAGATAGCCAATAGGGTTTGATCACTGGACAGTTCCAGAATATGTGGAAATGATCAGCCATTATATTACTACACTGCCTCCAGCAGTGTCCAGATTCTGGTCTGTCATTCTGATGGTATTTTATTCTTGGAGTTAGAAAAAATCGAATAATATTCTTCCATGAGAATTCTCTCCAAAGGCCAGAGCTGGAGGTGGTGGATTGTATTTTACATATGTTAGACCAATCCTCTTCTGTAATAGTAATATTAGCTTCTACTTCCCATTTGTCTTTCACATATAGGGTTGAGTGGTTCTTGGCATATTGTAGACAGGAGTATATTCTAGAAACCTCTCCAACCCAGACTCAAGCCTACATGAACTTATGTCATGCTTGGTTCAATTCGGTTTTTACTCAGGATATAAATTAAACATAAATAAGACCCAAACTCTTTCTTACCACTACTCACCACAGGGGAGCGTACAGGAAATGTACAATTTTAAGTGGAACACCTCCCCGTATTAAACACCTCGGTATTACTATACCAAAGAATTTGGCCAATATTTACAACATGAATTACGGGAATATCACAAAGGAACTTCAAAAAGATTTGGATAGATGGAGCCCTCTGACCCTTAACATGCACAACCGGATTGAGATCGTAAAGATGAACACTCTACCACGCCTGCTGTTCCTCTTTCAGTCACTGTCTATAGAGATACCAACAAAATAGTTCAACGATTGGAATCGAATGATATCCAGATTTATATGGAAAGGTCAGAAACCCAGGGTGCGACTAAAAACACTGCAGTCATCGAAAGAAAAGGGAGGAATGTCCCTTCCATGCTTTGAAGACTACTATAAAGCAGCACAATTAAGGTATTTAGTTTGCTGGTGCAATTGTGACTATGATGCAAAATGGAAAGACCTTGAACTGAGCCAACTGAACACACCCCTTGAATGTATATTAGGTGATAAATCCTCAAAGACTGCACACTCTCATACATTAAGCCGCTGGACATTGGTTCCCCTCAATATTTGGTTCAAAATTTGCAAAGAATTAAAACTTGAAAGAAAATCCATGTTATTGAGATGGGTGGCGTTTGATAAAGATTTTAAACCTGATGTTTTAAAATCTTTAAACCATGAGTGGAATGAGCATATACAACGTTAGCATATCCTGGTCGACTCGATCTTCATTCAGAAAGCAAGCATTTAAAAAGGTTTTTGTCTGCAGACTTGTCAGCATTAATTCATTGTTTAAATCTAAAATCCAGCTCTGATGAGCTGGATTTTAGATTTAAACAATGGATCTATAAAGGCATTACATCATATTCTCTAATAGCTACCAGTACTGGCTTGAAAAGTTTCCAACAGCTAACAGAAACCTGCAATTTGGAGCCCCAGGATTTCTACAGGTACTTACAGCTCAGGCATCACTTTGATAGTATGAAAGGGAACACCGAATTTGACCTGATTGACATTTTTGTGGGCGCATACAAGGGCAACACCCAAAATAAACTGGTTGCCTGACAAGTTTTAAGCTAATAGTCTATAAAGTTATGGATATTAGAACGTTATTTTCATCGAAGCAGGCGCCACAAGCTGCAGCAGCAGCAGTATCAGCAGCTGACGACAATGTCATCACCAGCAGTGAAGAAATGGATGATGTTTCAGGTTTGTGAATCTAATGGTGATATCTGCACTCTGGCTGACTGAGTAAGAAGTGAAAAAGAGTGAGTTAATGTTATAGCTAGTAAACATGGAGTAACCACACTAAGTATACCCTTATATGTTAGTATGTATACAGAACATGACTAAAAATTATCCTAAGATGTAACGTTAACCCTTCATACCTCAGTCTACTTTTAAGACACTAAAATAACATATTCCAATTTATATTTGGTTTTTGCACGTGGAATTATACCGGATCTCGTTTCAGTACACATAACAACGGAACCATAGCAACGGAATTGACAGGCAACGGAACTGACAGGCAACCCTCTGAATCAGACTCCGATTGGCTGTGACTGCATCCACTCAGAGTGTCCGATTCAGAAACGTGACTCTTATGCTGTGTTCACACCGGGCGCGTTGCGATGTTTGGGGGCGGCGCGATTACATGTAAAGTCAATGCAGAGATGCGGACAGATGCAAATTCGCTCCGACGGCGCGCATGGAGCTCAAGCTGAAAAAATGTAACTCTCGCATTTGACGCGGCACCGTTCAATCGCCTTAATCGCGTGATTCGTGCCGCGTCAAACGCGAGAGTTACATTTTTTCAACTTGAGCGTCAAATTCACGTGACGCTTTCTCGCGGAAGCCAATCAGCGGTGAGGATCTCTGCCTGTTGTCACTGACGTTCAACCAGAAAACATCAGCCGTTAGCTGTTAGCACACAGAGATCACAGCTCCTCATATCTGTTCAGAAACTAGACACAAGTTAAATAAGTACAAACCACAGACTGTCTGTGTCATGGCGAATACAGTCGCTGCTTTATTTATGTATATGTATATATTCAGAAAGCAAGCATTTTAAAAGGTTTTTCGCCTGCCGTCTGTCTGCAGACTTGTCAAGCATTAACTCATGGCATCATTTAGAGACGTGTATTACAATTTAATCACGGTAAAATATGTTCATTTTGTTGTAGTTGTAGCTCCCGAGCCAGCACGTCTTGTTTGAATGATGCGAGTAAACACCGCTAGCAGCCGCGGTGAAACTCGAGCGATTAGAGCGAAGCAAATATTCGTATCGCGTCCGGTGTGAACGCACCATTAGACTAGAGCGACGCGATAGGAGCGACTAGAGCGAAGCGAATATTCGCATTGCGTCCGGTGTAAACGCAGCATTACACTCTTTACGTCACAAAGAAAGATGGTGGATGAGAATAGATCTATAAAACGATAAGCAATGCGCCAGAATCAAGGTGAGACTATCCGCATCCTTTAAAACTCTACGCACATTCGTTTCACCTAAATAAGTAAACGACTGTATTTGAGTAAGTTAAGGCATTAGTTTGCTTCATTAAAGGGTGTTAATGAATAAGTGTTCTCTAGTGCCTTTTGTCCGCTTTAAGGTATTATTAAGGTAGGGTTAATGTTGCTCTCAAAGTGCACCAGATTGATGCTTTTCACTTCAACATTTATCTTCCCCCTAGAGGAGGCGACGACCCCCCCCTAAAGGATGTTTGGTCCACCCCCCACTTGTAAAAAAATAGCACTTTACCCCTGCACCAACAACTTCTGGGCTAAGCCCCGGATCTCTTACAATCCTAAATCAGGAAACACACATTTAAAACGGTTTTGCCTGCCATTTTGTGTACACAAGCATTCATCAATGGTACCGTAATAATATGACGGCTTGTATTTGCGTGCATTTCCTGTTCGGAAAGTGGCAATGTACTGAGAGTGGAGGTGTCCTGAGATTAGTGCCTGCAGGCAGGCTCCATGGACCAGTCAGCTCCGGACAGCGCAAAATGTCATGAACGCAAGAAATCTACCCACGTGGGGGCGCGCTCATGTGATTGGCTTATAATTGAGGAGACATCTGATTGGCTATAGATAGAACAATTACAAATATGAATCGGCTGTCACGAATGCACAGCGATCCGTGCACAGAAAGCGGGTTGTGTTTGCAGGTTCAGGATTTAAACGGAAAACAAATAGTGAGGATCAAAAATACATATGTAAAACTTTTTTCTGTATTTGGATTTTATTTACAAGTATAAGAAACGGAACACGTGTGTTTTTCAGTGTGTGCATTGAAAAACACAAGTGTGAATCCTTCTATATGCATGTGTGTATTATGAGACTGTTCTGAGCCCATAGAAGAGGCACAGCATGTCTACGTCAATGCACTCTCAGTAGATTATTCTATCAACTGTAAACTATTTCAATCCCCGATTTCTGGTTTCATTCGCAAAGCTGGAATGATCAATAGCAGCAGCTTGGTGAGCCCCCCCTCCCTGCAGAATGGATCCTGGAAACATTTCCCGGTGTGTTTGATGTAGGGTGACCAGATCCCAACAAACCAAATGTGGGACAAGGAGTATGGTTGTGTGGGACAATGTGGGACACCCTCTCAACAGCACCCCCAACCCCCGGAAAAAACAACAGAGCAGAAAGTGAAGTCAAAATGCAGTTTTTTATCAAAGACTAGTAAACTAAGGCTAACTAAGGCAGCAGGCATTGTTCACTTCAAGTGTTTAGAAATGCATCTTCTTAATTCAACTAGTGTATTACCTGTACAAGTAGGCACAACATCAATTAATAGATCAAATAAAACCAACACTGGCCAGGAGGGAACAGAAACATAATAATACATAAAATAAAATAGTTTTCAGTTTTGTCCATCACAGCAACAGAAGGTGGGCCCCCACACACAGTGTGTGGGCTATTTTGTCACCTAGAACCACTGGTGTCTTTGACTCTGTCAAACAACTCTCCACAGAGGCAGGGGCAAGCACATCTGTTATTATGGACGCTGCTTTTGTACGACCACATGACATTTTCTTTACTATCTCAGAGTCTGGAAACATGGTCGGCGCTAGCTTGTTACCAGTCATTTGACCGGAATGAATGGGAGTGTTGCTCCATATGGTAAACACTGGTTATTTCTGCTGCTGTTACCTTGTCTGAGTGACCATCATTTTTTGGTTTGAGTAGGAATGTCTCCATAGAGTGGGATGTCTCTTTTTGAGCGACACGTTTCTTGTGAGAATCGCATTCTCTGTGACGTCGTATTCACTGCCATGTGAAATTTAAAAATTACTCTTGCAAAGATTGCAAAAAACTCTCTGAGAGTCGCCCTGCACTGGCTTCACCCACGGGTAAGTGTCTTCCCAGTCTTTGTTGTATGTGCATCTTCTTTTCTTCTTAGCTGGAGTTTCAGTTTCCTCCATTTTCCATAACCTGTCCTGCTGCGTCGCCTGCGTTCGTTGTTGTTGTTTGGCGGGGTGGGGGGGGTGTGAGTGAGTTACTCTCAATTGGTTAACACTTGACCAGCACCCGCCGTGTGTTACAGTTTGATTGACAGCAAACACAGCCCCCTGATGATAGCCTTCCCTGCTTTCTCAACAGCCATTGGATGAATCTGATTTTAAAGAAAAGCGTTTTAGTCAATCAAAATGAAATATGCGGGACATCGTCTCAATTTGCGGGACGCACCAAAAGTCGTGAAAATGCTGTGCAGTCCCGCGCAAAGCGGGACATCTGGTCACCCTAGTTTGATGTGGTCTGCTCAGTAATGTCTCTCCCTGCTCTCAGACCACAAACACTTACCTGTGAGAGGACCATGAGTTACTCTCATGAGTATGAGTTGATTCAGCAAGGAGCCGTGTTAACACGCAAACCCAGAACCACAGACAGCCCTGGAATGGAGTTTAGTTCACTTCTCCAAAAACTGTTTGTAGTGGCTTAATCATAAAGAAATACAAAAGAACATTTTACTCATTTGAACTGTCACTTGCAGTGCAGTGCAGGGCACCAGTAAGCAAATCTAACTCAGGAAAATATTCAATGTCCGGGCAAGAACGTTGTCTTTGTGCATTTATTTTTGTAGAATTCCAATAAACCAATATATACAGTATATAAAACAATGGTTTCACATGTGGCTTTTCCTGTTTTCTCTGGGGAAAAAAACATTTGCTTGAATCACTAAGTGCCCATAACCACCTTCAAATTAAAAGCATGAAGAACAACATTAACTAAAATAATTAAAATAAATATGAATACATTAACATTACTGCAAATACAGCTAAAACAATAAATGTTTAACTATTAAATAATATAGATCAATGTATAGCTCCAATACTGTTATATAACTCTGTTAAAGGCCTAATGTCTAACAATAATATATAATGTCTTACTTTTTTATATAAATGATTGTATCTCTGTACAATATTTACTAATCGTAATGTTTGTGTTCTGCACTTTATTTTGGTGATAAAATCGGAACTCTTATTGTGAAAAGGTTTTAAATAAGAAGGTCCACGGAGCAGTAAATACTTGACACACATGAACAGTGTTGGGCAAGTTACTTCCAAAATGTAATATATAACATATTACTTATTACTCTCTTTTGAAAGTAATAAGTTACATTACAAAATTACTGTCTCTGAAATGTAATGAGTTACACTACTTTAGTTACTTTTCTAGTTACTTTCACCAAAATAACCGCAAAAGAATGGCTAGGTATTTTAAATGCTAAAATGTAGTTTAGTGCAGCTCATTATACATCCAGTGAAGGACAATGTGGTATAGCATAACAACTGGGTAGGCCCTTAAGGCTACTATCAACTTGTATTACACGGGTTAGTTGAATACTCGATTCTGATTGTAAATTCTTAACATGTGACACGTTGTTAATCCAGCAGTACAGACCACTGTCAAGGACTATAATGAAGGTTGCTAAGGAGGATCAAGAAAGAGAAAGGAAAAGAGGTTAAAAGACGGAGCGCTGGATGTCCGATAAATCACCAGAAGAAGGCGGAGAGGAAGTAAACACGAACAGGACACGGAATGGGCTCTGTAGTGTGTTTAGCATATGGCCGTGTGCAGGCCTGGTTCCAGAACAAAATGACTCGGGGTGAATCTGAGATGACAGCAGTAGTAGGTTTACATGAGCAATAGTGGCCGGCAACAGCAATGAGAAATAGCATTGATGGTCCCCAATGAACAGATTATGGCATTTGTTATGTTTTGAAACCAAGCAAGAGAGAACATTTCAAGTGAGTTAAAAGTGCAATCCTGACATATTTCAAATAGTCCAAAGTGGACTGTGGCAAAGAAAAGCACAAAAGCTTCAAAACTGTACTGATAAACAAATGAGAACATATTGTAAATCAAGGCAAATATTATTTGAACCAGCTCATGGTTTGAAATGGCAAACATTGAAAAGCAAAAGTATTATTAAAACCATGTAGGTACTACATCATCACTTTGGTCCCATCATATACTCTGGGAAGAGAATATTTACTGTGCTTGAAAACTGAATCACATCATCATGTGAGGTTGAATTTGTGACCTGGAGATCATTTCAGCTGCGACATTAGCTTGTTGATAAGCTTGGGATATGAGATCTTTGTGTAGCCATTCGTGGTGAAGGCATCTGTGCTATTGTATGCATTATTTTTGACCCAACATTTCTACAGGCATATGGCCCTATTTTCACATATTCTAGCCCTTGTCTATTTGTATACCACGAGCTGCAAAATGACCACCTAACCCCACTGTACAGGCGGGTACTTGTTTAGATATACCTGGGCAGGCTCTGGTTTGCCGTGGTATCCTGGCACCTGCGGGCCGCAGAGGGGCGGCGTAGTTTCGGGCAACGAAGAGTGCTGCTCCGGGGTTGAGGGCGGCGAGTCAGGCGGGAGTAAGCTAGTGTCCACAACGGAGGGTAACGTGATGTCCCCATCTGACCTGTCGCTACGGTCTGCAGATGCAGTGTTGCTGGCGTTTAGTGATGGTTGCTTTAACCATGTTCGTATAAATGATTATCCACAGATGTGTGTCACTGCTGTGGAAGCACTTTGGAAATGATGCACGCGCAGCGGAGCAGGGCACGCGCACCTGACACAATTTGTTGTTCGTATTTTTCGCTCCGTTCTCTTTTTTGAATAGAGGGTGCGTAACATTCAACTGCCCCGAAGATCCCGGTGCGAAGCCTGAAGGGTAAACACACCAGGTTTACTATCTACCCGCACAATTTGTCTGGTGTCGGAATGTCTCGCTATGTTAGTACATTCTTAAAAAACAAAACACCATTTCATTTCGGGTTAAAATGTGTTGTAACTGTGTTACTGAGCATTGTAAAGGGTAATATATTACCCACATTTCATTAGTAATGCATTACATTACTTCGTTACAGCAAAAAGTTATATATTACTGTAACTCCGTTACTCCGTAACTTTTGTAACGCGTTACACCCAACACTGCACATGAATAACGACGGATAATAATAAGTAACTTTAGTTGTTTAGCATCTGGCTGATAAGGGCACAAGGTTTGTACTTTATTTCATGTCTTGTTGTTTGGGGTTATTTTGTAGTTTTGTGTCCATGCTTTTGAACCATAGACTGTATGGACGTAGTGTCCGTGACGTCACCCATAGGATATGCCGAGAAGCTTTTAGTAGGCGTAGTCGGCCACTAACGTCTCGACAGTGACGTTAGTGGCCGCCCTCTAACTGTTATTCTTAATGCTTGTCATTCACACGTTAATAAAATAAAAATAAGTACCGATACATTGCAGAACAATTGTGGCGATTGTGTGCAGCTTAATAAGCCTTGTTCAACATAATTTATTTAGCTAATACTACAGCGAGCTTCAGGCGAACCAAATCCACGTTTTGCTGCATTCCTTGTTTATTTGTTACGTTGTTTACTTTATTTGTTACGTTGAGCTGCTGCTTTTGGGTTCATCTGGCTTCGCTGTTTCTATGATTGATGAAGGTCCAGACTCCGAAGATGTGGATGTCAGGGATGTGACCTTCCAGTTGTTAAATGTTGTTTAGTTTTCTTCTGCGCTGGTTCTTCTGACATGTTTGCAAGTGTATATATTATTTCTATCTAGGTTAACGGCTGACACACACAGAACAACGTAACAAATAAAGTAAACAATGTAACAAATAAACAAGGAATGCAATGAGCGTGCACAGCGTAAAACCAAAACTCACAGACATTTCAATGATTTGTACGGCAAAGTTAGGTTTGGAAACAGATATCATTTCCTTTTTGGCGGGAATGCATGACACGGCATAACACCGAAGCCTCCCTGCGGGGAAACTTTGGCGCTGTTTCGAGTTTGTTCTAATCTGTCAAAATGATGGACTGCTTTCAGATTTTTCCGTCATGGTTACAAAAAATCCGTCATAGACGGAAAATATTCGGTTAACGCGACCACTGGTTGCACTTCATCAGAAAATGACTCACTTCCAGGTGTTCAAAACGCTCATTGAGGGAAGTGATGCAAACATCAACCACCCTGTTGGAAAATGTCACTTCCATCTTTGTTAGGGCATTGGCCATTGGCTCATCAGGTGCTTCATAAGAGAACTGCCTTTTGGTTGACCTCAGCCTCTTCTCCTTGAGGACAGCATCCATGTCCTCACACATGTCTTTAGCACGGATATGAGCAGAGGCAAATCCAGTGGCTCTGTAGTCTTCCAGGGTGGCCTTCGTCACACACTGCATGACCTTACTGACATGTTTGACTTTACTGAGGATGTCGTACCACACCACAGTGCAAATGGAGAAGTGGTAGGACCCCACTTCCTCAGCCAAAGACTGTGCCTCTATTTTGATCATCATGTGGCCTTGTCCCTCCCCTCCAAAAGTGCATCTCGAACATGTACAGCCTGATATCGCACAGCTTCCACACTGTTGACCTGGCTCTCCCACCTGGTTTCAGACCATGATTTCAAGGTAGTGGTGACATGGCTCTTCAAAATGTCCCAGCGCTTTGTGGATGCTGAAAACAATGTAAAAAGCTTTTGGAGGTAGCCAAAGTATCCAGTGGCATCGAGGGAGCTTTTCGCTGCATCGGCTAACACCAGATTGAGAGTGTGTGTGCCACATGGCACGGATAGTGCCCTCGGGTTTAGTTCAAGTAACCTGGCCTGAACTCCTTTGTTTTTCCCTCGCATGTTGGCACCATTGTCATAAGACTGTCCCCTACAGTCCTCAAAGGGGATATTCAGTTCTTGGAGCCTGTCCAGGATGAGGGATGACAAACTCTCGCCAGTTGATTCCTCAGCGACAAGGAACCCCATGAAGTGTTCCGTAACTTGTGGCATCTCCTCCATTGTAACAATCCTTAAAATAACTGATAACTGCTCTGTGTGGTGTGAAGTCCAGAATGATGGAATAATATTTAGCCTTCTTCATTTCTTCAATCATGTGGGCACTGATTCTCTCACTGATACATTCAATGAGCCATTTTGTGTGCCTGCGCGAGCGAGTGAGAGAGACAGCTCGCGCACCGGTGGGTATCTACCGGAGATCGTTGTGGTTAGCATCTGGTGCTAGCTAGCCAAGCTAACGGATATAAGGAGCTTTTTAAACAACAAGGTGGAGGGAGAACTATCTCCTGTCAGACGGAGAGTCTCAGGTAACCTCAGCTCAGGTGAAGTAAAGGACTCTCAGTGTTTAGATAGTTAACTTTAGTCTAGTTATCTCAGTGGGTCTCAAACAGTTTGTTTTAAAAGGGGAGTGATTCGTAAAATATCTATAAATAAATAGAAAATCTGTTTACAGTTCTGTTTCATATGGGTGTTGTTGAGAGATGTATCCATAGATCTCTTAATGTTTCTCTCAAAGTGCACCAGATTGATACTTTTAACTTCAATATGTAAAAAAAATCTTCCCGGGGAAGCATGCCCCCGGACCCCACTAGAGGAGGTGAGGACCCTCCTAGAGGAGGTGAGGTCCACCACCCTCTTGTAAAAATAGCACTTTACCCCTGCTTACACCTATATGCCGTGAGCTGATTATCGAGCCTTCATTGTAACAGTCGCGGGTACACTGTGTGCGTGTGGGGAGTGTTGCAGTAGAAAATGCAACTGTAGCGCTGGTGCATTAATGGGAAACCCTTAATGTTTGAGCATCCTCTATGAAACGTCAAGCTACCCCACAGCACCCCCTAGAGAAAATCTCTGGCGCCGCCACTGCCCGCACGGCTCTGTACACTTAAAGCGAGCTCCGCGCTGCACTGGATTTAAGGGGTTATTTCTCCCAAAAAAAAATGTTTTTCTCACTATATCAAAACCCCCATCAAAAATATTTTCCACCAGCCTATGAATCTTCCAAAACTTCTAAACACCTTGTCCTGGACATAGTTTCTGCAGTGTAAACTGTGCAACAGTACAGTAGGCCCACACCAACTGCAGAACAACAGGGCTTTAGGAACACTCAAAATTACTTAAAATGATTTAATTCCCATTTAACCTGTTTTTTTCTCACGAAACTGTGTCTCAGGGCTTCTTAACATGTAATAAACTATTCATGTGTCCTGCTCATTTAACAGGAAGAAACTCAGCTAACCGATGATATGAACCATGTTTACCGAAACAAAACACAAGTCTCACAAGAAGCGTCTAAATGAGCCATGAGCGAAAAAATGCAAACGCACTCTAGGTATTGTTAGAAATTAAAATCAATGTTGATATGGTGTAATTTGAATTAAATACACTATTTAATTTAAATCAGTTTTATTCTGAAAAACCTGAAGTTCACTAACTATTAACTTAATACTTTTATTCTGAAAATGCTTCATTTCCGGTTCGCCACATGCTCAAACCATGAATCGAAGGTGAAATGACATGTGGTGTTGTACACAGAGCACACTGGGTTTAGCACTCATCTATTGCCGCTGAATAACGTTTATTAGGGAATGTTTAAATAACCACAGACACCAGAATGATGTAATTTCACAATACAACAAGGCAGGAATTGCATTGGACCCGCCCCCCGACGACGTCGGCCAATAGGAGAAGACCTCAGATGACAACAGGAAGAGCACGCAAAAGATTGACCTCTTCCTCCGGCTGACCCGGACGGACCGGACGCATGGGGAGAGCCGCCTCCACTCGCACATTACATGTTGTAATGTACACCACCGCATCTTTTGTGTAATTAAATGCTGTTAACTTTTATAAGCTTCCCTTGACTCTTTTCAGTCTCTCCTGCCTTCGGGGCTTTAGAATTTTCCAACAGTATAAATCAATCGATATACTTATCGGATATGCACAAATAAGCTTAGCTATTAGCTGAGATTCCACAGATTCTAGAAATATAAGTATCATCACTGAGCGATCAGAACTCGCGACAGGAGAAGCAAATACAGACATCACACGACGTAGCTTTAGGTAGCAAAACACGGAGATATGCTCACCTTTTGCTGTTATCTGATCAAAAACGAGAAAACGCGGCTGAAGGTTAATCCATAGGTTAATCCAATGTGTCTGTCACTTTGAAAAAGTATTGATAATCCATAATTCCATTTTTATGTCAAAAACAGAGTTTTCATTAGCTGCTAATGATAGCTTCCAGAGTGAATGACAGCTTCCTGTTTTGTCTCCTTGGATACGAGTCCAAACTACTACGCTGACGTAGGTGCCCTGTGACCATCAGATTTGACGACGCTGATTGGCTGAAATTATGTTTTGGCGGTTTAAAGATAGCAACAGTTGGCTTCTGCTGCACTTGCTGCACTCTCGTCTGGGCGCTGCGCATAGCGCCCAGACGAGAGAGGGTAATGATACACAGGCAAGGCCAGGCAGGAAACATCTGACTTATCAGTAGGGGTGGGTATCGTTAGGATTTTATCGATACCGGTACTGCTTATCGGTATCGGTGTTTTTCGGTACTCTTATCGATACTTTTCAATAATTTGGTGCTAAAAATTAAAGACATGAATACAAGATGTGAAGATTAAACAGTCATTTTATTGTAATTTTCTTGCAGAAATAACTGTATAACTTATTATTAGCTTCTCAGAAGCAGACAAAAATAAATAAATAACTTAAGGGGCCTGGCTCGCCCTATCATGCTTTCATCCAGACATTTCAAACTGACAACCTAGCTCGACAAGAGATCCTTAAAACATTGTCCTACAGTGACATCATGCAAATCTGTGATATGAAGGAATAGAGAACCGCAGTGACGCGTCCTAAAACCCGGAAGTAAACTCCTTCCGGTTCCTTCGTCAAAAACGCAATGCAATTTCTCCATTGGATTTTGGAAAATAGCTGGAAATAAGGTCTGTGGTTGACACACATTTAAGAGACGGATCACGTTTTGTTCAGCCGGATAATATCCACATGTCTATCCTACTTTTATAATTTTCGAAGCATAAATCTTGTCGCCAGAAGCAAAATGCTAACGTTATGCTTTAAAGGTACTACAGCAGGGTCGCTGCTTCAACGTCACGCCAACTTAAGATCCATATTCAAACTTACAGATTGTAAATGGTACAAGTTGAAGTGTTTGAACAGTTTGCAGGAGGCAGGGACTTGCTTTCAAGCAGAACAGTGCAAACAAACTTAGCGGCTGTCGTTTTTCTGTGAGTACAATAGCCAGCTTCTCTTGATTCTTTCCCCATTTACCAGTTTTCTATAAAAGTTGTGGTGGTGGCAGCTTCTCCCATCCTGTCTTTTTGTAAAAATGAAGTGTGGTTTTGCCTCAAACTCTGTGTGTGTGTGTGTGTGTGTGTGTGTGTGTGTGTGTGTGTGTGTACATTATTAGTAATATTATTAGTAATATAAGTGCCATTGTAATGTGCAACAATAAACTCGAAAACTGGAACTGTGCTGGGAAGCTTCCAGGTGTGAATGTGTATATGAACTACCCCCAACCCTAATAAACTCAACAGGCAATATCACAAAAAACTTGACTGAACTCACCTGCTACAGGCAGTGATGCAGTAGACTCTGGACTCAAGACTCAGAGTGGGATTACCCAGATAGTTTAACAATGCACCTGGAAATAACACAGAGAATAATGTACACTGAACAAAAATATAAATGCAACACTTTTGTTTTTGCTCCCATTTTTCATGAGATGAACTCAACGTTCTAAAACATTTTCTATATACTAGGGCTGTCAGTCGATTAAAATATGTAATCGCGATTAATCGCATGATTGTCCATAGTTAATCGCGATTAATCGCAAATTAATCGCACATTTTTTATCTGTTCTAAATGTACCTAAGAGGAATATTGTTCAAGTTTGTATTTGACAAATATGCTTTATGCAAATATTTATTATCATTTGAACAATGACAAATATTCTCATGAATATTAAACACAACAACCTGGAACCTCTCTCATTCAATAATACAATACAGTGTGTGTGTGTGTGTATGTGTGTGTGTGTGTGTGTGTGTGTGTGTGTGTGAGTGTGTGTGTGTTCGTTGGAGCTATGTGCAACTCAAGGCATATGCTCGAACGGGAGCTGCTTGGACGCTGCAATCATGTTGCACGCACTATCCATGCTGAGTGTGCTGACTTCTCCTACAATGTCCCGCTGTCTGCTTCCTGCATAAAGTCAAGTGCTCGGCGCAGTTGTCAGCGAAATGTCGCTCCTCTGTTTTCATTTAAACAGTTCCTTATATCCATTAGCGCAGCTAGCTAGCACCAGATGCTAACAACAACAATACCCGTAAGGTCTCTCTCTCCCTCGAGCCACACATACACACACCCTCCCGGTCCTCCCGATGGCCAGTCGGTGCCTGCCGTTGAGCGTGGAAGTGTGGTCTGCCGCAAGCAAGCATCAGGAGCAGGGCTGTCAGCATCAGCTTGTAGATGGTAAAAAAATACACATGCGTTAAAATAATTTGTGGCGTTAATTTTTTTTTGCGTTAATGCGTTATTCACGCGTTAACTTGACAGCCCTACTATATACACAAAATAACCATTTCTCTCAAATATTGTTCACAAATCTGAACAAATCTGTGATAGTGAGCACTTCTCCTTTGCCGAGATAATCCATCCCACCTCACAGGTGTGGCATATCAAGATGCTGATTACACAGCATAATTATTGCACAGGTGTGCCTTAGACTGGCCACAATAAAAGGCCACTCTAAAATGTTCAGTTTTATCACACAGCACAATGCCACAGATGTCGCAAGTATTGAGGGAGCGTGCAATTGGCATGCTGACAGCAGGAATGTCCACCAGAGCTGTTGCCCGTGAATTGAATGTTCATTTCTCTGACATAAGCCGTCTCCAAAGGCGTTTCAGAGAATTTGGCAGTACATCCAACCGGCCTCACAACCGCAGACCACGTGTAACCACACCAGCCCAGGACCTCCACATCCAGCATGTTCACCTCCAAGATCGTCTGAGACCAGCCACTCGGACAGCTGCTGCAACAATCGGTTTGCATAACCAAAGTCTTTCTGCACAAACTGTCAGAAACCGTCTCAGGGAAGCTCATCTGCATGCTCGTCATCCTCATCGGGGTCTCCACCTGACTCCGGTTCGTCGTCGTAACTGACTTGAGTGGGCAAATGCTCACATTCGATGGCGTTTGGCACGTTGGAGTGGTGTTCTCTTCACGGATGAATCCCGGTGTTCACTGTTCAGGGCAGATGGGAGACAGCGTGTGTGGCGTTGTGTGGGTGAGCGGTTTTCTGATGTCAATGTTGTGAATCGAGTGGCCCATGGTGGTGGTGGGGTTATGGTATGGGCAGGCGTATGTTATGGACAACGAACACAGGTGCATTTTATTAATGGCATTGTGAATGTACAGATATACCGTGACGAGATCCTGAGGCCCATTGTTGTGCCATTCATCCACGACCATCACCTCATGTTGCAGCATGATAATGCACGGCCCCATGTTGCAAGGAACTGTACACAATTCCTGGAGGCTGAAAACATCCCAGTTCTTGCATGGCCAGCATTTTCACCGGACATGTCACCCATTGAGCATGTTTGGCATGCTCTGGATCGGCGTGAGGCAAATGGTGGTCACACCAGATACTGACTGGTTTTCGGACCCCCCCAGACCCCCCCCAATAAAACAAAACTGCATGTTTCAGAGTGGCCTTTTATTGTGGCCAGCCTAAGGCACACCTGTACAATAATCATGCTGTCTAATCAGCATTTTGATATGCCACACCTGTGAGGTGGGATGGATTATCTCGGCAAAGGAGAAGTGCTCACAATCACAGATTTTTTCAGATTTGTTAACAATATTTGAGAGAAATGTGAGTTTTGTGAGTTCATCTCATGAAAAATGGGAGCAAAAATAAAAGTATTGCGTTTATATTTTTGTTCAGTGTATAAGGAACCGCAGTAGACAAAAGGCGTTGCTATAGCAACACGTCATGCTTACGCTGCATTTTCTATGAGGTAAATATTACCTGCTGGTGGATATAGGTATAAATGGCATTTTTTTTGGCGATTTTTTCAATCTGACTATACATTGACACTTGTTAACAACAGAGGGTGCTACTAACACACTTTCAGGAAAAGTCACGGACTGGGAGACTTTAATATGTTATTGAAAAAAAGTTACATACATAAAAAACAGCTGCGGGTAAAATGTAACCGTTCGTGGTTCTAGTGTTAAAGTATTTTGTGAGCAGAGTTGGGTGTAACGCGTTACAAAGTAACGCGTTACTGTAATTATATTACTTTGTCTGTAACGGAGTAGTGTAACGCGCTACTTTTATAATTCAGTAATCACACTACAGTTACTAACATTGCACCGACACGCGTTACTTCGTTACTTTCTAAAAATCAGTCATAATCAAACCTCAACAAACACCTGCAAAGAACACATGCTAAGGTTAAGCTAACGCACATAGCTGTTGTTTATTTATTACACACGTAGTCTGTTCTTCTTCTCTGTTTTCCGGTTGTTGCCTGTTTTGAATGACGAATACACACTACCGCCGCCTGCTGGTAAGGAGAGTTATTGCCACTCACGCATGTACGTGCTCGGCTGCGGTGTGCTCTAGTCTGGCTCCAGTGCAACACATGGCCAACACGCAGGAGAACACGCTGACGCAACAGCGTGAGCAGAGATAGACTGCGCAACATATACAGATAGCAGGAGACAGAGGACAGCCATGGTCAGATAGGAAAACATTCAGGAGCTATCTGGATCAGTCTTATGCGACAATGGAAACTGAACTAAACAGAACATTTTAAACTTTAGCAGTCTGCGTGATCTGCCTGCAGGGAGGGGCGGGCCGGCCCTGGGAGTAAAGTAACGAGTAAAGTAACGAGTAAAGTAACAAATTACTTTATGTAGAGAGTAACGAAGTAGTGTAATATATTACTTTTTTTTAAAGTAATATGTAATGTGTAATATATTACTTTTTTTTAGTAACGACCCCATCTCTGTTTGTGAGGCCTTCTAAAATGTTTTTTAAATGTAATTAGGGTTGTAGTTGAAGAGTTTGTAAATGAATAATCGCACAACGGCACGTCCATTAATTCCACAACCACACACATGGATTAACATCGATTTAATACATTAATGTAGCCTTTGTTTCTGCTAAAAGAGGTGTCAACCAGGTGGGGCAACAAATTTGGCTACATCGAGTGTGACTATTACAAAATAAATTATTATCATATTAATATTGACAAAAACAACCGACCGTCGGGGAGCGTTCTCATGGCGTCTGTTATCAACGCTATGGGAGGTCTATGAAGGTCTATGGGACGCCCTGTCCGTTGAAAACTGACTCTCAAGGGGTACCCTGCCCATAATAGAGTGACGGGGAGGGGCCCTGACCGACCGTCAACATGTGACAGGTTGGGAGTGAGAACGTGTTGCGAGTACCCAGCTAGAATTTTTTTATATAATAATAATGTATAATAATAAAAAAAAAGTAATAGTCACACTCGATTTAGCCAAATGTTCTTATTGCCCCAGCTGGTTGACACCTCTTTTAGCAGAAACAAAGGCTACATAAATGTATTAAATCGATGTTAATCCACGTGTGTGGTTGTGGAATTAATGGACGTGCCGTTGTGCGATTATTGCGTTGCCAGGCCAAGATGCTGATTCGACAGCATGATTATTGCACAGGTGTGCCTTAGGCTGGCCCCAATAAAAGGCCACTCTGAAACGTGCAGTTTTGCTTTATTGGGGGGGTCTGGGGGGGGTCCGAAAACCAGTCAGTATCTGGTGTGAGGGTTAGGATTAGGGTTAGGGGTAGAGTTAGGGTTAGGGTAATGTTGTGAATCGAGTGGCCTGTGTTCGTCGTCCATAACATACACCTGCCCATACCATAACCCCACCACCATCGATTCACAACATCACCCTAATTTAACTTAACCAAGCCATGTTTGGAAACTGTTGACAGTCATAAGTCAGTATTCCCTGAAAGCTCAATGTCTGCAGCACAATGTACAACTGCTTTTTGATTCTTAGAAGATTTGAAGTCTAAACAAATATATACCTTTTGTTATAGGCTACTTATGAGAATCCAGTCTTATCATGATTGATGTTGGAAATAGGAGAGAAAAAAAAGCACTTCATTCCTCTGTTGGAGTAACCTTAACGACATCAATAAACTGTTTAAGGTTATTGCTTAGCAAACATTTCAATAAATGTTTAATTTAATATTACTATAACCATATGCGTCATTTATACTACCACTTTGCATTAGGATCATTTGTTAAAAATGTTCTGAAAGTAGCTTGCACAAATAATTGTACACTTTGAGAACATGTAGAATTCACACTTTAGGGGAGTATTTCTGGTAACCAACGTGCGACACGTTTAATATTAGTAATGATGTAATAGAGTGCTGCAGTGTAGCATAGGGACTGCACACGTTTTCAAAAAAGTGTTGGTATGGGTAATATGTATGTATGTATGTTTATATGTATTTATTGTTCGCTTAATACAGTAGTGTTTTTTAAATCTGAAAAATGTCCCACAACTTTTTCTTGCAAAGTGACTACAACTACATCACCAGATGCTCCACAGCATGCTGTGAAGAGATGGGCTCTTTTGTCGCCAAGAACAGACAGCCGTAGTCCATCTAATTCATCTTTTTATTGTGTAGTCGACAAGGGTTGCAGACAACTGGCATGAAGTAGACACAACTGTGTGGAATGATTTGTAACAAAAAACAGTCTATGGCTTACCGAGCACGACACTGAATCTATTTATAAACTCAGCAACTGACTGACACTTTGAAAATTGGAGCAAAAGCTTTTTTTTATAAATATAAAAAGGGGCCACTATGGGCCTAAAGGGGGACAACGTCTCTTTCACGAGACAGCTTAACACTCAACAGAGTTACACACATCCCATGTTGCGTTATGGCACCAGAATCAGAGCATGGCCTGGACGGTCCATCACAGCAGGTCGGACAGAGCCAGCAGGCGCTGAACCCAGATGACTAACACATAGAAAGACAAGGAATCAGAGATAGGTGTTGACGGTCACATGAGGTATCGTGGATCAAAGCATTTCTGTACATCGTCTCGTTTTCCTTGTTTTTTTGGAATATTTCGGAAAATCATTAATTAAAAATGAAATTATAAACAGAAAAACAGATCACATAGACTCTACATAAACAAAACAAATGAGGATGTCAATAAAACAATTTTCTATGAGAAAATTCAAACCTAGAATGGCAGTATATTGACATTTATATGTATAAAAACACCAAAAACGTAGCAGCAAACAACAAGAGAAAAGCATCATTTTTAATTCATTACGTTTTTTGTCATGTTTTTCCTTTTAAACTCGTAGCTGGGATTCATTCGTCTCTAGCAGCGGATCACAAGGAGTGCTTCTCCCTGCTCTCTATCCATATGTACAATCAGAAACCTGTGGAGCGCTCCCCACACCGTGACGTACTTCCAGAACACTTTGCAGAGAGCCTTCCTGCATGGCCCATCACATCTAAAGCTTACATCAAGCTGGCGGTGAAATGGTTGGCGTCCTGTGAAGGAACTCTGGCTTGGACTCTACAGCATGAAGACGCCCGCCTCTGCACCCACATTTTTTAGGCAAGTCCCCAAGAAACGAAGCCTGCGTCTTTTATTTTTGTGCAAAATCATAGTCTCAACACTCGTCTTCTTTTAGCTTCGTGCCCTTCCAAGATTCCATGAGCGGTACTTAGACTGAGGAGACGATGAAGAGCAGAGTTTGAGTTGGCTGCTCTGGAGGCAGACAGTTCAGCAGGAGGCGGAGACACAGAGACTCTGAATGCTAGGGAAGGAAGGCTTAAATAAATAATATGTTTAACGATATAAGAGAATAGTCCTTTTGCTTGGACTGGCCCTTCAGACTCCTCACTTGGACTGGCCCTTCAGGCTCCTGACTTGGACTGGCCCTTCAGGCTCCTCACTTGGACTGGCCCCCCAGGCTCCTCACTTGGACTGGCCCCCCAGGCTCCTCACTTGGACTGGCCCCCCAGGCTCCTCACTTGGACTGGCCCTTCAGGCTCCTCACTTGGACTGGCCCTCCAGGCTCCTCACTTGGACTGGCCCCCCAGGCTCCTCACTTGGACTGGCCCTTCAGGCTCCTCACTTGGACTGGCCCTCTAGGCTCCTCACTTGGACTGGCCCCCCAGGCTCCTCACTTGGACTGGCCCCCCAGGCTCCTCACTTGGACTGGCCCTCCAGGCTCCTCACTTCCATTCGGAGCAGCGTGTGAAACATGGGTTGAGCTCCACTCAGACTGCTGGCAGCCACAGAACGTCCCGTGGCGGTCTCAAGCGGCATGTCGTCTTGTTTCTGCCACAAAGCTCAACTCTTCTTCCATTAGATGAAAATATTCTGCAGCTGTCGCTCTGACGCTCCACCCCCACTATATTTTGTTTTACAAACGTAATCACTGTGATTTTTTTAGGCGACCAGCAGTGCTGACCAAAAGTGCTTTTTTTTTGACAGAGTTGGAATGGTTTGACGACAGAGAGAATAGCAGACTGTGGGCCTCCTCCCAGCAGGCTCTGACACTACACTTGGTTTAGAACACAGACGCTTAGAGGAATAAAACTAATTGGAAAAATAAATCTAAAATGATATATCATAAAGTGACTAAACAAAAGCAAACAGGGATCAATGAATGTCTGCACTGCAACGATACAAACATTGGAGCTTGGACAGGAAGTCAAAACATTAGATATACCAATAGAGAAATGAAGAATAAAAAGTCTCTCAGATTTCATATTCAGACCTGAAGACACAACCAGGTCCTACTGCACACGGCACTTTGAGAAGTTGGGTCAGCGGTCGTTTCAAGATTCCTACTTTGATGCGAGGGAATGAGAAGGATGTGCTCAGTGGTCGTGTGGCTTCAGCTCCAGCCCACGCAGGCCCTCCGCATTCTGGGTCTTTTTGCGTGTACATTTCTGTCGTGTTCATTTATTTCCCAGAGAGGGAGGGGACACTGGCAGGAAATGTGACATGAGAGTTGTTGCAGGGCGGGGGGACATGGGACATGTCGGCCACCGGGAAGAAGGAGGAGGGGGGGGGCTGAGGTCAGCCCGCCATCTCCACCCTCTGTCCACAACGTTCCCTCCATCATCAGGTCATCACAACACCTTGGTCAGTAATTTCAGATGTTGATGTCTCTGACATCTGTGGGGGTGCAGGACAGGTCCACGTCCTCGTCCACACGTTTGGTTTCCGTGGAGCTGCTGTGCTGCTGAGCCTGCCGCAGGCTGGACTCCAGCAGGGACTCGATCTGCTCCTGACACGACCGCAGGCAGTCCTGCAATCACAGAGGGGACACTGAGCAAAGCGCTTCACACGGCCAACAGTCTGCGCACATAGACATATAGCTTTGGTTAGAACAGGGAGTGTTTGCGTACCGGGTCACTGCGAATAACCTGAGACAGGAAGTTGGTGAGGTTCTGGGAGGACAAGGAGGCGTCGTGGCTCTTCAGGTAGAGACCTTGAACAGCTGCCACCACGCTGCCCGCCGCCACCATGGAGGGAGGACTGGCAATGAAGTTAACATCTGTGGGAACAGCACACATCTGTTTGAGTTCTCATTGGCTACAGGACAGATCAGCTGACCACAGAGGAAACAGGGAATGAAAAGACGGATCAAGAAGTGTAGAAAGTGTATACATAAGTGTCAGCATACTGAGGAGACATGAGGACTCAGGCCGGTGTCGTACCTGTAGCACAGAGGGCCACGAAGGTCTGCGCGTGTTTCCTGAGGATCTGCTTGGTGGTTGGGCAGATCTCCAGCTTGGACAGGAAATGATCGATGAAGTCGTGAGGCGTGACTGAAGCCAGGTCCCATTTCAGCTTGTTGAGAACCAGCAGCTCCATTTGCTGTGGATGGATCAGACCAGAGGCATCACTCACACTGACCCACTTATAGTACACACCATGTGTCCTCCTGGCTCCTCTGCCGTGTCCTTCGGCCTGCGAGCACCGCTCACTTCTTATGTGCTGATGTAGGTTACAGCTTACATTGTGACAGCATGCTAGTTCATGTTACCAGCTGTCTTTGTGTCGCTGTAGAGGTCCAAATACCCTCAGTAATGCATTTTAATACATTTATATGCAATTTACGACTATTTCCGCACCGTGAAAAGTGCTAAGATAATTCATATTATCATTATTAGTATGCAAGTATAAAAGCTGCAGAGCAGATCCTTTTCCTTCATTTGTTTCAAACTCTTTGAAATGAGCTGCCTACTAAACTGCCTGTACGTGTGATATATATGCACAGTAACATCAAGACATATTTTAATAATATATACAAATAAATAATAGAAAATATATCAAAACAATAAATGCATATATTTTTTAAGAATAATAATGTTTGTATTTGTTGTGTGTAAACACACAGGATGTGCACATTTGAATATGATTATATTATGAAGTAACCCTAACACAAGCAATGGAAGCAGCTACACACACACACACCCAGTGTGTGTCTTCTTTGCCAACAGCCTGCCCCTCTGTCTCGCGGCCACTAGGTGTCGCTGTGAGTCAGTATGTGTTCTGTTGGCAGTCACTGAGACCATTCATGAAACGAGAGAGGCCTTCCAGTCACCATGGGAAAGTCTCAGACAGCCGTTAAGGCACTGCCGCACCATTTACGCTTTTCCCAACCCAATAATCTCTCCATGTCTAATCAATAACATATTTAGAGTGTGCCGTAATGCTGACACGTCACAAAAGAGTGTGTTCTGGTCATGTGCTGTGCCCTGCATACTGCTTATGTAGTTTACAGTACATGTTATGCAACATCCATGTCTGCAGAAGTCAATTACCAGCAGTTCTCCAGGGTGCACCGAGTTGTCCGTGTAGATACACAGTTTCTCCGCCGTTAAGGGCACAGTTTCCTTCATCTTGGATGCCAGAAACATGCATGTAGCTCCCAACAGCTGTAGTCTTGTTTTCCTGGTGGCCTCCACTGATAAAAATCTGTCCAAATAGTTCATAGCCAGCGGAAAAACCTCCTCCTCACATTTCTGTTCCTCGCAGACCTAGGAGATGAGAAAAGCACTTAAGAGTTTGCAGGAAGAAAAATCCCCATTCACATGCTAAATGCAAAGTAATGTAATGCATTGTTTAGTGTTGCACACTTTATCTTATGCTGCACAGCTGTTTGCATTCAATCGCTGTGCTAGGCACAATCATCCAACAATTACATGAACAAGAAGTGAACATTAGATGCATTTACTACCTCAAGTTTGAGGTTTAAATATTCCATTTAAATCGCTGTTCATGGTAAAGAGAATTCACGTGTTGCATAAAACATTCTAAATAATAATGTGTTTTCTGTATTAAAGTAAGTAGGCCTCAGACTTCTGTAGTTAAAGAAAATAGTGGAAATAGCGTGCAGTCAGTTCTGACGGAGACACAAAGGTGGCGTCGATGCAAGTTAGCCTTTGCAATTTCAACTTCGTCATCTTTTCATTAAATATTTAGAAATATTTAAAAATTACCAGGGTGTGTGTAATTAGCATGTAAATGATCCCTATCATATGCCTGATCGGATGTGATTAGAATATGTCGAATTCAGACACATTTGAATTTAAAATAAATACATTTCTCAGACTGGTCTTCTTCACGTGCTGTGCGACACTTCCTCTCGGCTCTCCGATGCACAATTTCAAAAATTAAAATAAAATATAAAACTGCAATGAATTACATCCAAAAGTTCATGGTAATGTTAATAAACACATATTCTATCAAATCCGACTGTTACAATGTATTTAATACGTTTGCTCTTTTACAAAATGTCCTTTTTCCGGAGCGACCTTCACAGAGAGCAGCGGCTCTTTAACAGCAGAACAAAGTTTTCCATCCGATTTCAGAGAAACACACTGCAGCAGACACTCTTACCATGTCCTGTGATATACATGCATTTCTAAACCATTTAACACACTTACTGTCATTGTTCCTGGTGTCATAGATTTTTAATGTTATTAAAATCCTTCTCATATTCGACAACAAAGATGGCGCGTAACTGGCACGGGCCAGACTGCATACGTGTACATTGCTGTTATTTTGGAATATTTCCCCCATGTTATTACATTTCATAACATTATGGAAGAAGCCGGCTAAAACATAATCAATAAAAAAGGTATTCATGGTGGGAAGGGATGCAGTCTCGAGCCAATATCTCCTATTATAGCCGAAGGACCACCCAGCACTCATGAGGACTTCACAGCGTTTATGTAACATGCAGTAAATGAACACACATCAGCTTTAAACACCTTTCATCCTGTTAGCTAACGTTATACACAGATAATAACGAGACTAGCAACAAGCAAGCAGCGGCACTGAAGTTGAAAGTTAAAGGGAAGTAAGACCCACCTCTAACATCCAGGTGGCAACTATTTTCCTCATTTTGGGCACAATTTCTTTCTGAACACACTTGAAGTAGTTGGGCGACGGTAGGTAGTTCTCCTCTGCTTTCAGCATGGTGTTCAGAACTCTGTCGTTCAGCAGGTTCACGTCCTGGTAGGCTCTCCTGATGGAGTCCACCTCGCAGCACAGCAGCTGGTCCTCCATAGTACTTCACCTAGTAATATTATCTCCGCCGTTAATTAAAGGTTTAGTATCGCCCTGTACAAATGTCCCTCTATTACTGAAGGAGCAGGCTACAGCACACAGAAGGATATATTCCTCTAATTTTGAATACTTTTAAATCACTTTCTTTCTCCTCGCTGCTGCGAGCTGTTGCTCCTCCGGTGTGCGCGAGCCGTCTGAAGCTCAGAACGCTTCCCTTCGCGAGACAAAAAGCCCTGACTCGCGCACGTACTGACACACACACACACACACACACACACACGCGCGCGCATATACACGCATAGACACGCACACGCACACAAAGTTTGTCGGCGAGCGCGCGCTGAATAGGAGGAGGTGGTGGAGCGCGATGACGTCAGCTGTTGTTAGGAGGCGGGGGATCAAAGAGACTGGCAGTCTGCTAGGGAGCGCGCGAGGAAGGGATTCTATTATATACATATATATATATAAGGAAAGAGAGAGAGGGGATGCCCCCCCCCCACTATATGCCCCCTCCTCCTATAGCCTGGTAGCTTCTGAGGAGGTGTGGGAGGTCCATGGCTCAGAGTCCCCGGTGGAGGAGCTGCTGACCCGGGGGAGGGTGGCAGCTTGGTGTCGGTAGGGGGCGATAACGGCTCACACCCCTTCTTCCTCTTCTTCCCCAACACTCAATGAAAGCTCTTTCTACAAACTGAGTGAACATGAGGTGAGCACATGGGACAATAGCGCAGTGTGAATCACACAGTGGGCTGCTGCTTGATCTATCTCCATTAATGTGTAGGCTACTCCAAATAACACAGGGGACAGGTTAGGATAAAGTCTCGGGATATGTCATAGACACTCTATTTGCCCAGTTACCTGTAATACATTAATGAAAGGAAGTGAATTGTTGTGCACCAGAAGCTCTGTAATGTAGTTAAATGAACATAAAGGTCACCATGTGGCTCCCTCAGACTGACCTAATGTGAGTCCTTGTTTGAGGACTGGTAAGTCAACATCTGTACATGGGAACCCCACTGTTTGCATATTAACTTTCTGATGTCAAAAGGGGATCGATCTATGTTATAGATATAACATATATAGATATATTTAGCAGGAAAAATATGGTTTCAATTAGAACATGAAGGGAAAATGCTAACGTTTAAAGTTCTAACACACACACACAAACAGGAGGAGACTGGCATTTCACCAATGGGAGGAATTGCTGTTACTAGGCAGATGTCGGCATAACTTTTCATGTGGGGAAAAGTTCAGTGCACTGGAAAAGTTGACATTGTTATTGATAACCCTACCAAAGTCCTTTGACATAGTATAGTCATTCACATAATCAATATGGGCTTTATCTACTGACAGCACCGCGTTATATGGAGCCTACATCCCTGCTGGGGTATTAAGAATGGAAAGAGGACCGTAGAATATATGAATACATGACTTTGAAACAAAGCATATCAATCAGAGCATGAAGCCATGCATTGGCTTGCTTACGTTAAAACCAGCATTTAATGTTCAGTTATGAACTTTTAATCTAGTTTCAATATGAATTGGAGCTTTTCACATTCCTGGAATTCCTCCTGGGCTATTGGGCAGACTACCGTAATGCCTCCGTGGAGCTGGCACTCACAACACATCCACACTGTGTTGCTGTGAGGGACCACAAACAGTGGATTCATCGTTTATCTTTAACTCAATTCATTCTTCCAGGTGTTTACTTTTCGTTGACCTTTTCACTTCACAAATGTAGTATAATGTAGTTTTGTTATGGGATTGAATCTTACAACTACACCTTTTAATTGTCTTTCATCGTTTTACAAATGGTGTATTACTCAAGCATGTTATCTATAGCATATGCATGTCAGAACAAGACGCTGAGGGAACTTGTTTTTATCAACATCTCTTCTTATTTCATTGTTTGAACATGTTTCCAAATGTGAGCAAGAGTGTTGTCAAACATAATATATATATATATATATATATATATATATATATATATATATATCTCCTGCCGACACAGAGAGGGACACACCATTTGGAGCTGAAGCCAACAGTAGTGGTGATCCACTTAATCTCCCCTCAGACATGACTGGTCTCCAGCCCCTCTCGTGCACAGATAGTTAGAGGCTTTCTGTGGGAAACAAAGGGAGCTGGAGCATGTGACTTTTGCAGTGAGGCTCTTCTAGCAGCTTTATGGTAACGGGGGAAGGAAGTGTTTAAAGGGACAGCGGAGAGCTGAAGTGAAACCAGCAGGGAACAGAGTGGCTGCTTCAGGCGACTGATCACATTCCCACAGAGCCCACGGCTGAGCAATATGTCAGGAGGACGGCCATTAACGACATGCGGGCCTTTCCTTTTGGCCTGGTTTTCCTTCACTGACCGTGTGCTCGGAGACGTTCGCTCCATTCAACCACTTGTTGAATCAACTAAACAGCCTGTTTCTCCTTCATTCAGTCCCTTGATACAAATGATATCAATACTTGTACTGTAGGTTGTTGAACACATCTGACTATACATGCGCTAATAAAACTATACATATGGGATACAAGTATAAAACTGCAGCGAAATGAAGCTCAACTCAGTCAGCATCTTAGTTTAGCAGTAGTGTTGTTCTAACATTTGCAAAATAAGGCTGATGGGAAAATGTTTTGGTCCTGAACCAACGTTTTCACAAATAATCTAAAGGCTACTTTCATCTCAGTTCATCATGTGGGGGACGTGGGTATCTGCACCGGTCCATCCAATATTTGTGAAGATATATCCGGCTGCTGAAAGCTTTAATTCTATGACCGATGATATCATCAGATAAAGGCTTTTTAATGTCTTAAACCAAGATAAGTGTTTTTATTTCTGCATAAAAACTTTTATCATGGGAACGGAAGCGATCTCAGGCATCAGACGGTTTCAGAGCAGGGCTGTCCACATGTTATATCTCTTTGCCAACATTGTATGCAAGCTAATGCTGAAGTGAATGGTTGATTTAAGAGTTAATACCTCACCTATCAGGAATTTAAGTTTCCTACAGGTTACACCGCTGAAGTTTCCCTTGGACTCCACAGATCAAGGCGTTCATCAGTTTAATTATGTGGAACAGCAAAGCACACTGGATTCTCTCTCTGTGCCTGTGGTTGTTCTTTGTGACTTGAATGAGTGTCACCTTTTTTTTCCCATCCTCAAATGTCCCCAGTCTTACCCATTCACTCCCTCCATTCCACAGTCCTGCCTTTCATTCATTCACTCCTTTGGTGTGTGTGTGTGTGTGTGTGTGTGTGTGTGTGTGTGTGTGTGTGCCCACTCATCTCCCCCTTCTCAGACGGTATTTGTAACCCCCACTCTCCAATTTGACATGTTTCTTGGCCCTTTCTACACCATGGTTGTTTTAAGTTGTTTTTGTCCATAACTCTGTATAAACCTGGTTGTTTTTACACCAAACACAATACATATGTTACATCATTCATGTAGACATGCTGTATGCTAGCAGCCAATAGCACGCATGCCTTTCATACCTGCATGTGCCAACAAGGTAACCATTTGCCTGTGATGATTAGTCACACCCTCCTTGGCTTTGTCTTGTCTTTATTTGTATTATCTTTCTAAGTCTGTAGCCAGGTATGAACAAGAAATGTACTTTGATAATTGCCATGAGCAGGGGTAGACAACAAGGGTAACAAATCATTATCACTGGCCCCACCATTGTAACCACTGGCCCAAGAGCATTCGTCCAGAAAATCGACTAATAATTAAGAAAATGAACACATTGTCAGGTTGGGGGAAATTAGGACACAAGTGCAGTTAAAAATACAAAAACAAAAAGCGAGCTTTATTAAAAAAAAGCAGAAGACAGGAAAAACAAGAAACTAATTAACATAAACAAAACCGGGGAGCACGACAGACAGGAACAAACTTACAGACGGGAACAGGCAGGAGACATGGACGAGCATAGACGAGTGTGTGCAACATGGACATGAAGCGATGGGCAGGTATCCTTAGACATTGACGAACAGACATGGAGCACAGCGGAAGACCAGACTAAATACACAGAAGGGTGATCACAGGACAAGACACAGCTGGGCAGGGGAGGAGAAACACAAGGGCAACAGGTGAACACAATGAGGCACACCAGGGAAACTAACGGCAGGGAGGCGAACACAGGAAGCAGGACCAGACAAGACGCAAGAAGGAAAGCATTTCAAAATAAAAAAGGTGGAAAATGAAAACACAAATCCAAAACCATGACACACATGTGTTGTTGCAATAGTAATGTATGCACAAACTACATTACTACTTGTACTACAACATTTGAATCATCAGTTCTTTCTCATTTTCCTCAATTGTTCATATTTGGTTTAATAAAATAATTATATTGTGGTCATTGTTAAAATCATTGCTATTAGTCTTATGAGTATTATTATTTGTATAATGCGCTTTCTGCCTTCCTGTCATTATCAGGAGTTAGAAATGTAATGGCTATGTAATAGATTAGATTAGAACCTTCATTATATTCATATAATAATATTTTGGCGAATGGTTAGGTGGCGCGAAAGTCAGTAGTGAAGGAGCGCGCTCCCGCATGGGAGCCTGCTCGCACTGTCCTCTACTCCGCAGCAAACAGCTGTTTGCTTTTCACCCAACAACAACAACAACCGACTCACGAAACGCTATATTGTAGCGTTAAACGAAACAATTTAACAAAATTGCTTGTCAAAATACCAATACCACAGGTCCATTTTTTCTTTTAAAGCAATATTTTTAGTGGCCCGAGCGGGCAAGTGGAAAGTACGTGATGCTGGCCCGGGGTGTCTAATGGCGCGTTTCCACTGCAGCGGGTAGCTCGCTTTAAGCGTGCCGAGCCGTGCGGGGCCCGTTTTTGGTTGCGTTTCCACTTGGCCTAGTACCGGCTAGCGGGTCCTAATCCACAGTTTTTCTGACCCCATAAAATCGTGGTTCTAGGGCCAGGAACAACCAGGCTGAGTCGGGCTGAGTATGCTAAACTAGAGAGAATCGCTGGCAAGGGGGCTACAACTACAACAAGATAAACATATTTGACCGTGATTTAATTGTAATACACGTTTCAAAATGATGCCGAAGTTACAACATACTGATACCGGTTAGTAAAAACCATGAATTAATGCTTTGACAAGTCTGCAGACAGACGGCAGGCGAAAAACCTTTTAAAATGCGTGTTTTCTAAATGGAGCTTGGCTAAGCTAACGTTATATATGCTCCGACCGTCCACACTCACAACAACGGCATATAGACATAAATAAACCAGCGACTGTATTCGCCATGACACAGACAGTCTGTGGTTTGTACTTGTTTAACTTTTGTCTAGTTTCTGAACAGATATGAAGAGCTGTTAGCTGACTGCTAAGAGCTAACGGCTGTGTTGTTTTTCTGTGCCTCTCATTGAAGATGACGTCACGGCTCCGCCTACACTGCGTTACTATAGTAACTACCCCAGTTCCTAAACTGTAATGGAAGCGCAGCATTAAAGTGAGCCGGGCCTAATAAGGCCTAACCAAACCGAGCGAGGCCTGCAGTGGAAACGCGCCATAAATAGTGCTTCCGGGCCAGCGGGCCATTCAATGTCGAGCCCTGGCCACAAGGAATATGCTAGATGATTACGCGGCTTAGTTGAATATTTGAATTTGATTTGGCAATTTGGACATTTCAGAGGTTGTTAATACATGATAACCCACCACTGCTAAGCTAAATAATGACCGTTGCTAAGAAGGATCAAGGGAGAGAAGGAAAGAGGTTAAAGACGGAGTGCTGAACGTCAGAGATCACCAGAAGGAGACAGACAGGAACCCAGTATGGGCTCTGCAGTGTTTAGGACTTGTTAGTGGAACAGAAACTGTGAACTGACTTGGACAGTCACAGAACACCTCGATCAGTGCTGTCGTTATTTTAAATTACGTTGTTGTTGCCTCAGTTCAAGCTGTTAGTACGCCGTGGAACTGAGTATTTCTTTATTAGTGGAAGCAATAAGTCAAAACCAGTCAAGTTGTTTGTTTCTTTAGTATTTAGCTGTGTTAAGCGCTGGGTGTTCTTTTATCAATAATGAGCGCCTCCGTGCACATTATCCCTTACTTATTTCATGCTTCTCAGGTGTTGTGCTTTGATTTAACTCCTTAAAGCAAAGCCGTGTGTGAGTTTTCCACTGAAGTGGAGACATTTGTTTTCACTCTTTCTATTTCCAGCTTTGAAGTCCTGATGCCTCTCTATAGTCTCTGAATGACCTCCAGCTACACAGTCGGTATATATCTGTGCGAGGACTTCCCTTCCTCCAGCCGCCCTGCAGAAGCTGAGTGAAAGAAGCAGAAAGAGAAAGAGGGCTCTTTCCTGTGAATGAAGCTCCTTTCTCTGTGAGGGCAGCTCCACAATGACCCTGTAAAGATGGATAGGGAGATTGTCCTGTGAAGTGATCCGCGAACACTGATAGGCGGGGGTCAATCCGGGCGTGTGTGTGTGTGTCCTGCACCGCAACTGACCTGACAGCACCTCTGGTCTGGCTAGATGGGTGGGTTGTAGGGCCAAGGGCAAGGATAAGAGGGGGAAACCCAGCACAATGGGTCAGTGGGAGTTTGGCGGGGGCAGGGTGTGTTGGTATGCATGCATCCCATAGCACACACAACTAGAGTCTCCAGGGTGCTGCTTTGATAAGTATCTGTGAATGAGCCTCCTGCTAACTACTAGCTAGGCTTTGACCAGCTAACATTTGACATACAGTTTACCCAGAGGCTACAAACTGGCTCAGCATGGCTTTCCAATGAGGCTTTCAAACACATGTTCATCTACTTACAATAACCATCAAGTTATAATCTCATTAAAGCAAGAATCCCGAGAGTACATAAGCTTCCAGTTAAAACCGCTGTGAGTGCTACTGTGTTTGCTTTTCAATACATCTTTGTGTACTAGTATAACCAGTGGTGAAGTAAGTAAGGAGTACGATTTGCAGGTAGGCTACTTGTACTTTACTTGAGTGTTTCAATATTTTTGCTACTTTGTACTTTTACTCCACTACATGAATTGAATCCCTTTAGTTACTTCACGGATCTGGATGAATGATGTGAATTATAACCAAGTCTTGAATCAGACTTTAGTTCCACCTGGAGTAAATCCACCAGCTACCCTGCAGTCTACAAAGTCCTTCAGACTAGCTGCACCTTTACCAGCTTTGAGAACACTTTCATGATCAATCATTATAAAACATATCATATATATCATTCTGAAATGGGATTCAACTGAAAGTCGGTTCTTGTTGCATTTACATTTGATTCTGTCGACACTGAGCCTCAGGTAGGTGTTTACTCTTTCGGCGCACATTCATTGGTTTTCTTTCTGTTTCCTGTGGATTCAATACAAGTGGTTAACGGGAGCCATCATGGCTGAGCAGGATACAGGACTGAGGACATAAAGGACCTCAATGCGCACATGAAAGTGCCCTTCTGCTCTCCTAGAGCCCTCAAAGTTAACAAAGGGTAATGCCCCATCACACCTTATTTGAATGTGAACATGGCAATAAAACAGTCATTCACACCAACGCAACTCCGGTTCTAGCTCCGTGCTAGAGCTTTTCAGGTTCAGAACCAGTTCTTCGGTTTAGCTCCGGCTCTTTTCACACTGCCCAGAGTCTGACTGATGCTGCGTCATCGTTTGCGGCAAGACGTAACCGTTTGCATGCATGCGTCATAAAGACAAACCGCGAGGAAACACACAGCGCAGCTGACACCGACAACAACAACAATGGCCGATTGTGCTCCAGCTTCCTCTGTACCTCTTCGGAAGACCAGATTCCCAGTAGGTAGCTGGTCTTTCAGTGGACCACTGCTGCTTGTTAAGTTTATCCATCGTTGTGTACAAACTGGATAAAACGCCGGCTTTTTGTTGTTGTTCAGGAGTTGATCCCGCCCCTGCCCCCGCCTCGACGTAAGCGTCATAGCATAATGACTAATTTGACTAAAACTCCAGCATCAGCTATATTGTAAACATAGCTGGGTTAACTGGGTTACATTTTTTCCATGTGTTCTACACCATAGCTTTACATTTGGGAGGGGAGCCACTTCATGAAGATGGCGGCCATCTTGGATTTCCAATATGAGCCGCCATGCAAAAGCTATAAGTGCCAATATCTCGGCTTCCAAGCCACTTAGAAGGTCAATGTTGGTGTCAAAATATACATTTTCTGGGTCAGGGAATGTATTACAGCTATTGAGAATATCATAATGTGACTATTGTTTGCCAATATTTCATTATTTGGTCCATTCTAGCTAGCTGGCTTGCTAGTTACTGTCACAATCTTATGAAGGACCCAAATGCAGCACCCGAGAAACCACGGAGTATTGGTAATGTACTTTATTGGAAATAATACCAGAGCAGAGGGATACCGGATGATGTACAGGCAAACAAACTGGAGGACAGCGGGCAGAAGGTGAGTCAGGGCCGGGCAGAGGGTCAGGGAGCAGACGAGGCAGTCAACGTAGGTACAGGCAGGGTCAGACAGCAGGCAAGGCAGGATAGTCCAAGGACAGGCGGGATCAGGGAGCAGGCAGGTCGGGGACAGGCAGGGTCGGAACCGGGTAGGCAATCTGGTAACAAACGCGTGAAAGACTAGCATGAAGGCAAAGTACGATCTGGCAACGGGTGTGTGTCTGGTGAGGGTTTAAATACTGGCAGTAAAGCTAATGGGTGCAGAAGAGAAAGAGAGTGAGCAAAAACGTGGGTGTGGTTAACAGGTGACACAGGTGAATGGAAAACTACTGGTGAATGATGGAGCAGACTGTGACAGTTACAGTGTATTGATCAGGTGAGATCGGGAAGATTTCCGCAATGGAGCGAGCTTAAGTTTCACTTTCGATTGCATGATATAGCCCAGCGGAACACACATTCTGGGGGTGCTGTGGGACTCACCGAGAACCCCTCAGTCTTCAAAAAAATGGATGATCGCAGGGCCTGAACAAGCACGACTCCTAAAAGAGTTTGAGTAGGAGTATATTTCATAAAAAGGCAATAAACAACACCACCATGAAGAAGGAATGTCAACACAGAATACATTGAAAGAGCAAGCACTAGCTCTGGTGCACACAATTAGTGGGATGAGCAATCCGTTCCTAGATGATACCCCCGATCTTCTAATGCTGGACACACGGAATATCATTGACGAGTCTGTTGTTCACACAGTCCACACTGTGGAATCAGTGGGCAGAGATCAGTACAACAAGTACCATAAGACAGTGATCAGGGACCGCACACACTCCATTCATGAGCCCATCAAAAATAAATCTCTATCCGACAAAGTGAAACTGCGGCTGGGAAAGAAGTCAGATCTGCCAAAGATTCTGACACAGAAGACACAACAGGAACCTCCAGGTACTTTTGATGTGAAAGTGCTCAACGGTGCAGCTGTTGTGCACTTTCTGTCCACTACCACTATGACTGTTTTTAAATGTCTTTGTCTGAATGTCTTTCATTTTTGTAAAGCACCTTGAATTGCCTTGTGTTGAAAGGTGCTATATAAATAAACTTGCCTTGCCTTGCCTTACCAACATTACCACATTTGATGAATATGCCAGTTGTGTCTTTGGTCCCCACATCATGAAGCTCTTGAAGACATCAGAAAGAGTTGATGTGGTCTGGGATACTTACATCACCGGAAGCATAAAAGAGTCAACAAGGGAGAAGCGAGGCAAAGGGATACAGCGGAAGGTTCCTGGTCAGAACAAGCTGCCAAGGAACTGGCCACATTTCTTGCGTGATCCCATGAACAAGCCGGAACTCTTCACCTTCCTCTCCAGTAAAATTGCATCCACTGCCTGGCCGGTTGGCAAGCAGGTCTTCATTACATCTGGTGTCAGAGTAGTTGGCACAGACACCAGCCACTTCATGCTGCCATGTAACCATGAAGAGGCTGACACCAGGATTATGATTCATCTGCTTGATGCCCTGGAACATGGCTTGGTGCGCACTGTGGATACGGATGTTGTCGTTATCCTCATCGGCAAGTTCCATACCCTGCTCACCAAGTATCCAACTGCAGACATCTGGGTCGCTTTTGGCACCGGCAAAAGCTACACTTATCATCACATCAATACCATCTGTCATACTTTGGGCAAAGACAGGTTAACAGCACTTCCCGTCTTCCACTGTTTCACCGGCTGTGACACAACCTCAGCCTTCTGCCGGAAGGGGAAGAAGTCAGCATGGGATGCTTGGAATTCCTACCCTGAGGTCACCCAAGCCTTCAACTACATGGCTGCAAATCCGCACACTCGTCGTGACCATAGATGCCGAAAACTTTCGACTTCTAGAGCGCTACACAGTCGTCCTTTACGACAAGACAAGTGATTTGGAATCTGTAAATGAAGCACGGAGAGAGATGTTCTGCCAGAAGAACAGAACGATGGAACACATTCCACCAACACAAGATTCCCTCCTGCAGCACTTGAAGCGAGTTGCCTACCAGTCTGGGATCTGGGCAACATCTGAACTGACCCAGCAGCGGACACCCAGTCCAGAAGGATATGGATGGACTTTGGATAGAGACAGCCTGGTCTGGCTTCCTGTGTGGAGCACTTTACCAATGGCTTCGGCAGCCTGCACTGAACTCGTCAAGTGTGGTTGTAAAAGTGCAAGTGGCTGTGGTGCAAGGTGCTCATGCAAGAAGGCACACTGGAAATCCACAGTGTTTTGCAGTTGTAAATGTGACAGATAATGTAATATACAGCCTGGATGTAAAAATGCTTTATGTTAAAAAAGGAAGCAAATAAAGTTAAATTAAATGTATGCATATTCATGTATATGACTTATATTAATGTACATATGAGCTTTTGTCGAGCCGCTTAGGAACCAAGTAAAAAATGCCAGTGTTACCATATTTATTTGATCTCGGTACAAATAATCATCTAGTGATATTCTCAATAGCTTTAATGTATTGCTTGACCTAGAAAATGTATACTGTCACACCAAGATTGACCTTCTAAATGGCTTAGAAGTATATTGTTACTTCGGCATCATTTTGAAACGTGTATTGCAATTAAATCACGGTCAAATATGTTCATTTTGTTGTAGTTGCCAGCGATTCTCTCACTAGTTTAGCATACTCAGCCCGGTTGTTGGCCCGGAAACAACCTCGATTTTGGAGAGCCAGATAAACTGTGAAAAAGTACCCGCTAGCCGGTTCTACGCCTAGTGGAAACGCAACCTAAAACGGTTACGTTTTAAACACTTGGGCACGCTTAAACCGTGCTCCGAGCTGTAGTGGAAATGCGCCATAAATGTATTCCAGGTGTAGCAGTTCTCTGCCGGACCATTTCAAGAGGTCCTGAAGTACAATTTTGAGGTACTTTACTTGAGTATTTCTATTTTTTATTATTTTGTACTTCTTTTCCACTACAATTCAGATGTAAATGGTGTACTTGTACTCCACTACATTTATTTAATACCTTTAGTTACTTTACAGATTTGGATGAATGATGTGAAATATAATCAACTTTCAAATCAGACTTTAGTTACACCTAGAGTAAATTTACAAGCTACTGTACCCTGCAGTATACAAAGTCATTACAACTTTGATAAACACATTAATCACACTAAATCAATAAATACAATCAAAACATATCACATATTATTTTGAATGGGCTTTTCTGCATAATGACTACTTTTACTTTTGGTACTTTAACTATATTTAGATGCAAATACCTTTGTACTTTTATTTGAGTAACATTTTGAATGCAGGATTTCTACTTCGAAAAGAGTATTCCTACACTCTGGAACTTTTACTGAACTATTCATATCTCACACTCTGTAATTTGTATTCATGTACCTTTGTTTTTCATGTTTTATTCTCTTTGCTTTTTAATGACTGTTTTTAAATGCCATTTTATAATGTGTTTCCACTGCACTATTTCTCATTTTTGTAAAGCACTTTGAATTGCCTTGGGTTGAAAGGTGCTATATAAATAAACATGCCTTTCCCTGCCTTTACTCAAGTGCAGGACCTTCTCCCAGCCTTGCTAACAGGAAGCTAACAGGAGCAGAGGGGAACGTTGGAACCACCTGCAGGATTCTCCTGACACAGGGTGAAACGTTCTCCAGTAGCTGCGAAAAGAAACAGCTCCAAACACGCCCGGTCTGTTGAGTCGGGAGGTTTTTATTAACTAGGGGAATCACTACTTTTTATTTGCATATCATTTGCATATGGCCTTCAAAGTATGTAAAGTATTCCTGAAACCATTTGGATAAATCTTCATAGAACCACAACTTCATAGTTGTGGATCACTTCACAACAACATGGGAAAAACCCCACCTCACATTCATGAGGTCTATTTAATACAATATGTATCGGAGTCAAAGTAAACTTTATTATCAATATCTCTGTGTGTGTGGTACAAACAGGGAGACCGAATTGCTGTTTCCCACCATCCCAAAAACTGTGAATTTGGACCCGCTAGCCGGTACTAGGCCAAGTGGAAACGCAACCAAAAACGGGCCCCGCACGGCTCGGCACGCTTAAAGCGAGCTAGCCGCTGCAGTGGAAACGCGCCATAACTGTCCATAGCATAGCATAGGGGTCCATTCACCTTTTCTCTGGATGGTAGATGTGTTAATACGTTGCTTAGTTTTAAAACAAGTATGCACTAAACATCTATTATAGTACTGATGTTAAAGCGGTACAGTGTGCAGGCAGGCATGCTGTTGAACAATCACTCTCTCACTCAGCAGCAGTGTGCCTGACTGTTCGCCTTATCAGACAGTTGGCCCGGGAAAAGCCCTAACTGAGTTTGTTTAGTGAGCAATGCTTCCGTTTACCTCCAACTGTATCCAGAGCTGCAGATTTGGATCTGATAGCGAGTCCCTGCAACAGTGTGGCCCTCAGGTAAAGGTGTGCTCCGTCTAAAACACTGAGCACAGAAACACCCTCACATTGCATTTGACGTCAGGGATATGAGTAACTGTCAAATGACTAACAAAACATGATGTCTAGTTGCCAGCATAGACCCAGACATTTTGAGTATCCAAACATGTTATGTTAAAAATGTATAGTAGGGTCCCCCGCACATATAAACTGCAAGATGATAACTTGCATATGTACACTGAACAAAAATATAAATGCAACACTTTTGTTTTTGCTCCCATTTTTCATGAGATGAACTCAAAGATCTCAAACATCTTCTCTATACACAAAATAACCATTTCTCTTAAATATTGTTCACAAATCTGAAACAATCTGTGATAGTGAGCACTTCTCCTTTGCCGAGATAATCCATCCCACCTCACAGGTGTGGCATATCAAGATGCTGATTGGACAGCATGATTATTGCACAGGTGTGCCTTAGGCTGGCCACAATAAAAGGCCACTCTGCTTTATTGGGGGGGGGTCTGGGGGGGTCCGAAAATTATCTGGTGTGACCACCATTGGCCTCACGCAGTGAAACACATCTCCTTCGCATAGAGTTGATCAGGTTGTTGATTGTGGCCTGTGGAATGTTGGTCCACTCCTCTTCAATGGCTGTGCCAAGTTGCTGGATATTGGCAGGAACTGGAACACGCTGTCGTATACGCCGATCCAGAGCATCTCAAACATGCTCAATGGGTGACATGTCCGGTGAGTATGCTGGCCATGCAAGAACTGGGATGTTTTCAGCCTCCAGGAATTGTGTACAGATCCTTCCAACATGGGGATGTGCATTATCATGCTGCAACATGAGGTGATGGTCGTGGATGAATGGCACAACAATGGGCCTCAGGATCTCGTCACGGTATCTCTGTGCATTCACAATGCCATCAATAAAATGCACCTGTGTTCGTCATCCATAACATACGCCTGCCCATACCATAACTCCACCACCACCATGGGCCACTCGATTCACAACATTGACATCAGAAAACCGCTCACCCACACAACGCCACACACGCTGTCTCCCATCTGCCCTGAACAGTGAAAACCGGGATTCATCCGTGAAGAGAACACCTCTCCAACGTGCCAGACGCCATCGAATGTGAGCATTTGCCCACTCAAGTCGGTTACGACGACGAACCGGAGTCAGGTGGAGACCCCGATGAGGACGACGAGCATGCAGATGAGCATGCAGATGAGCTTCCCTGAGACGTCTTTGGTTATGCAAACCGATTGTTGCAGCAGCTGTCCGAGTGGCTGGTCTCAGACGATCTTGGAGGTGAACATGCTGGATGTGGAGGTCCTGGGCTAGTATGGTTACACGTGGTCTGCGGTTGTGAGGCCGGTTGGATGTACTGCCAAATTCTCTGAAACGCCTTTGGAGACGGCTTATGGTACAGAAATGATCATTCAATTCACAGGCAACAGCTCTGGTGGACATTCCTGCTGTCAGCATGCCAATTGCACGCTCCCTCAAAACTTGCGACATCTGTGGCATTGTGCTGTGTGATAAAACTCCACGTTTCAGAGTGGCCTTTTATCGTGGCCAGCCTAAGGCACACCTGTGCAATAATCATGCTGTCTAATCAGCATCTTGATATGCCACACCTGTGAGGTGGGATGGATTATCTCGGCAAAGGAGAAGTGCTCACTATCACAGATTTGTTCAGATTTGTGAACAATATTTGAGAGAAATGGTTATTTTGTGTTTATAGAAAATGTTTTAGATCTTTGAGTTCATCTCATGAAAAATGGGAGCAAAAACAAAAGTGTTGCATTTATATTTTTGTTCAGTGTACATACAATTATCGTAACTGTGTTCATTACAATTAATGGCATTATAGTCATTTAAACAAAAGTAAAAAAAATGGCTTGGCCGATTTGAACCATTTGAAGTGGTTTTGGGGCTTATTGAGAATCCTCAATCAATTTTTGACATTTTAAGGATATGAAACTTTGGGGTACTAAAAATTTCCTGTTTCAAAATAGGAGCTGGCAACTAGAATGTCAGATGAATTCTTTTTTGAAAATCTGAATTTTTATAACCACACTAACTGTCTTTGCTCACCACAAGGTTGGGCAAAGAGCCTTGTGGTGACAACAGCTAGCTTGTTTCAGTGGAGTAATGTAATGAAGTACATTTACTCAAGTGCTGTACTTAAGTACGAGTTTGGGCTGTACTTTTCTTGAGTATTTCCATTGGATGCTACGTTCTACACTACTTTCTGGGAGAAAATATTGTACTTTTTACTCCACTACATTTATTTGACCACATTAGTAGTTACTTTGTTTATATGATTACATCATCTGTTAGCATGCACAGCTTAATACAGGTGTTATCTGATTGGTTGCACTTCTAAAAAACAGCGACAATAGAAATACAAATAATTTTTACTTTGAGTGCAGCGCTCTGCGACAACTTTGAGCGGTGCACAATGCTCCAAAATGGGGGAACTCTCTCTCTCCTCTCTCTCTCTCTCTCTCTCTCTCTCTCTCTCTCATTGATACGAGGACAGCAGAGACACACATTCTGTCGCACACTGAAAACCCACCTGTTTCGACTGCATCTTGAATACAAAAAACCGATGCACTTTAAGTGAAGACATGTACCTGCGGAATTCTTACTTTTGAGTTTGTTTTCTTCATGGTCAAATGCACTCATTGTACGTCGCTGTGGATAAAAGCGTTTGCTAAATAAAATGTAATGTAAAAATGTAATAAAGGTAGCCTTATCTATGTCTCACCCCCCCCCCACCCCCCCCTGCTCAGTTATCCATCTACTGATCATAATTCCATTGTTGAGGAGGTCTACAAGACTAGATTTACATTGTTCAATGTTCCAAACTCACATTGGTTTCTCTCTGTATCGTCTGTGTATTCACTCTCCGTCCAACACGGCTTGTTGGAGCTCCTGCCCTCCCCTCCCTCTATGAGCCCACTGTGCTGTTGGTCAGCTCGTCTACTCTGTTCTGATGAGTCCACCACCGTTACAGCTGAATATCAGTGTTTATGTGTTACAATGGCGTTTGTTAGCAACCAGGAAATGACACCAGTAATAAACAGATGAGAATGCTGCGTGGGGTCTGGGTACTGTGTTGGCGGGACGTTGCGGGGCTCGCTGCTCCGCCCTTTGAGACTCGAGGAGCGGACAGTGTGAGCTGGATTACTGGTGTCGTTTCCTGCTTGCTGCGTGGGGTCTGCGAGACAGCGAAACACCGCAGAACTCAGTCTGAGCACACACGTGAGTGTGTGGCGAACTGTGAGTGGAGATCCACGGAGCCGAGGCTGAGAAGAGATAAGGCTGAGTGAGTGTGTGTGAGGAGCTCCACGGATTGCTCCATTTAGACCTGGGTATGGTCACGTCACTTTACTCAGGAAGAAACAAATGGAAAAAGAGAAATGTCCAACGAGGCGTTCTGGGGCAGCACAGACAGGTCTTTCCTGTGTTCGAGTTTTACTCCCTACAGGGTGTACTTTGAGGGTTTGTGACTCTGCAGACCGTTTACATGCAGAAAAAGCTACATAACACAAGGGGACGGGTAATAACCGGAAAAGCATGACTTGGGATCTTTAAGACCGCCCTGGACTTGGATGCACCTAGGCTCATATTTATTTCTCCACTCTTTGTTTCCCTTATGATGCAAATACACTGTAAGCCTTTCCCCTTAAAGTGTAGTAGTTTTAAAGGTTGGCAGTTCTGCGGCTGCTCATTCTGTACCACAATGAGGTGGACAGCTGGTTCACCTGAGGAGGTTCTAAACACCATCAGGCGCTTTCACACCGGAGTACATTTTCCAGGAATAGTTCCGATAGTTCCTGGATTTTGCGTTCACACCAAAAAGATCTGGAACTAGAACTTTTTTTTCGGGAACCTTTTCTCCCCTTGCAGGGACTGAAAAGGGGTGAAAAGGTTCCAATTTCTGATTGGCTGAGCGAATTGCAAACCACGCCCCGTAAAACTCGGAAAAGTTTTGTGAAGCCGCCATTTTATTTGCTCGCATTAGCCTTATTAGCATTAGCATTAGCCCAGCACACCAACGCAGAAAGACTAATTTATGGCAACACAAAAGAAAACGTGGGAGCGGTGGAGATGAGGAGGTGTCGGCGTTCTGGCGATTTACTCGGAAGGCTTCAGTAGAAGTAGCTTCTACTGAAGCCTTCCCCAACTCCGGGGACTTCCGGCCGGGGACTTCGGGTGGCAGTATACGCCGTGAAGTTGTTTGCGGCATGCCAGTAAACCCAAAGCAGAAGAAGAAGAAGTGACGTCAGCGGCTTCATTTGCCTAATCCTCCCTCAGGGACTTATTCCGGTGTGAACGCGATCTACTAGATAGTTCCGGAACTAAAGAGTTCTGGGGAACTAAGTTCCGGGAACTATTCCTGGGAAAAGTACTTGGTGTGAAAGCGCCTATTGGTTCCAAGCAAATAGAGCAGTTGAGCTAAATGCCCTTTTCCAAGCTCAGTGAGGACTTTAGGGACAGTTATCTCCTCAGAACCAAGCTGATGGGATCCCGTACTCTTCTGTCTGATGTGAATCTTCACCGAGCTCAGCAGAGCACCGAGAATAGCCTTATAAATAAGGGTGTGCCAATGCTTTTGTCGACGGGTGGTCAGAGCAGACTGTCAAACCCGAGTTTACAAGCAGCAATGATTGGTAAAGGTTCTAAATTAAGCCCTAGTCTGCAATATCCTATTCTACTATTATAAGTTACAGTAAAACATTAGCTTTGGCTAAAAGAGTAAAAAGCTTTATAGTTATTTCAAAATATGAATTCTAGAGAGTGTACTGTATCCTGTGTCATCTGCTCACAATGGTTTTGGTTCTAGAGCCAGAGACAGGAAGTACTTGACATTTGATTCGTGAACTCCATCATCAATCATGCATCTGGCTGCCTATTGGCCACATCATGGAGTTGGGTCCTCATGAGGAAACAGCTTAAGTTGTTTTGACATGTCTTGTTTAGGGTTATATTATTACTTAATCAATGCTCGCTCTGTTATTACTTTATTATGAACGTTTTGTGTAAGACCATGGTTACACACAGCAGTGTGTGCCACGGCCAGAAGGTTGTGTGTGTCGGAGCAGGGTCCTCCTTATTGATCCCAGCAGCTGCTCCTCATCGACTACACATGCTCTGCTGCTTACCTCCTCATCACCATCATGGTAATATGGGATATTGATTGTGGATCAGAATTATCAGCCTTCACACAAGGACATCCAGTGTCTGACAAAAAAACAAAGGATCGTGAATTGATTTGTCCTGTATTCCCAGCCTTCTGTTATGTTCTGCAGCCGAATCCCCAGTCACCTTGAGTCCAATTATTTAATTTGTAACCACACATTTTGGGGTATTTGCACTTACCATCAACATATATGTCAACTTAATGTATCAGGTAGCTGTTGATGACTATCTGTGTGTGTGTGTGTGTGTGTGTGTGTGTGTGTGTGTGTGTGTGTGTGTGTGTGTGTCAAAGGGAAGAGCAGTCTGTTTTCAAGCCCACATTTATCCAAGAAGAGGAAGAGTGTCGCCTCCTGTTTGTCGTTTTCTCGTCTCCCTCTCTCTGTCTTCATGTATCTCTAGCTTTCTCTCCATCTCCCCCCCCACACCGTGGTTCCTCCATCTCCACATCAAGAGCAGGCAAAAGGCAGAAAACCCGCTGAGACCCTCCCAATTACTGCATGTACAGTCCCCTCCAAAACTATTGGAACAGCGTGGCCAATTGCTTTATGTTTGCTGTACGCTGAGTGAGTAATACTTAGTATTTAGTTGCAAATCCTTTGCTTGCAATAACTGCATCAAGCCTGCGACCCATTGATATCACCAGACGTTTGCAGTCTTCTTCTTTGTGATGCTCTTCAGGCTTTCTCCGCAGCCTCTTTCAGGTGCTGTTTGTTTCGGGGGTTCTCCCTTGAGTCTCCTCTCAGCAGGTACAATGTACGCTCAACAGGGTTGTACTCTGGAGATTGACTTTGCCATTCTGAAACCTTCCACTTGTTTTCCTGATAAACTCCTTGGTGGGTTTGGCAGTGTGTTTTGGTCGTTGTCTTGCTGCACGATGAAGGATCCCCCGATCACTTTGGTTGCATCTCTCTGTAAGATGGCAGACTTCTGAGTTCATTTGGCTGCTGCCATCACGTGTTGCATCATCAATGAAGATCAATGAGCCCGTCCAGAAGAAGCCATGCAAGGCCGAGCCATGACATCACCTCCACCATGTTTCACAGATGAGATGTGTGTTTGGGACCATGAGCAGATCCTTTCTTTCTCCACACGTTGGCCTTCCATCACTTTGGTAAAGGTTCATCTTTGTCTCGTCAGTCCATGTCCAGGTGGAAGATATACTCAGAGTGTTGCTAAAGTAAACATCTTAATAGACAATGTAGAGATACTACGTAGCAATTAAAAGTATTTGACTATTTTACTTACTTAAATAAACGTACACAATTATAAGAATCAAAGTAAATGATTCTAATACAACACTATTAGAATCCTCCAAATTGTGGTGGCATAGAAGTATAAACGGAAAATGGTAAATGGTACTTAAATACAGTACTTCTAGTCTACATGTGTTTTGTAGACTTGGAGAAGGCGTATGACCGGGTTCCCAGGGAGTTACTGTGGGAGGTGTTGCAGGAGTATGGGGTGAGGGGGTCTCTACTCAGGGCCATCCAATCTCTGTACTCCCAAAGCGAGAGCTGTGTCCGGGTCCTCGGCAGTAAGTCGGACCCATTTCCGGAGAATCGGAGCAGCGGGAGCGGTACTGCAGTCGCTTTACCGCACCGTTGTGACGAAAAGGGAGCTGAGCCATAAGGCAAAGCTCTCTGTCTACCGGGCCATGTTCGTTCCTCGTTTACCTACGGTCATGAAGGATGGGTCATGACCGAAAGAACGAGATCGCGGATACAAGCGGCCGAGATGGGTTTCCTCCGCCGGGTGGCTGGCGTCTCCCTTAGGGATAAGGTGAGAAGTTCGGTCATCAGGGAGGGACTCGGAGTTGAGCCACTCCTCCTTCGCGTCGAAAGGAGCCAGTTGAGGTGGTTCGGGCACCTAGTTAGGATGCCACCTGGACGCCTCCCTAGGGAGGTGTTCCAGGCACGTCCAGCTGGGAAGAGACCAAGGGGTAGACCTAGGACCAGGTGGAGGGATTATATCTCTTCGCTGGCCTGGGAGCGCCTTGGGACCCCCCAGTCAGAGCTGGTTGATGTGGGGAAAGGAACGTTTGGGGCTCTCTGCCTCAAGCTTTTAGTCTACCATCCCATCATTCAAGGGAGGTTTTCACTATAAGTCATGGGGTGTTTTGGACGGAAACTATAATTTAATATTTTTTACTATGTTTTATCTGAAATTACTTTCAAATAAAAACATCTATATTGATTCTGACTCTTCTACATCCAACTCACACGTTTATCATTGATTTGAGAAAAAAAATTATTAATGTACCCCTTTTAGAAGTGAAGATTTTTATTTCATTTAATCGTTTATTTGAACAGGGACAATGCATATTAATGAACACTTAAGACAAGTAATGCTTCAAGTGTAAATATGCCGGATTTTAGCTTTGAGCTAATTTCCATCCGCAGTCCCTCACATACAACATATAAGAACATGACATTTATAAAGATAGCAACAATAAATACATGATATTCAAAAAGAGCAAGAGCAGCACACAAGCATTTACCACATGGCAGTACAATGCAGCAGCAACGACATATTAAGGGCAAGAAAAGATGCAAGAGATGCCTAAAGTGCAAGAGGAGATACCCCTGTATTAAAGTGCATTTAGCGGTGATTGCACATCTGTTTGTTTCCCAAACATTCTCTGAGTTAACCTTAAACTATTGAGAGTGGGACAATCCCGTATCTCAGTTGGGAGGCTGTTCCACAATGAGCTGCCTTTAATGGAGACATTTTGTGCAAAAGTGGTCCGTCTGCGGTGGACCTCACAGTCTCCTCTGGTTTCTGACCTAGTGCAGCGTCCAGTGTGTTTTCTGTGGATGAGTTCCCCTAAGCAGTCCATGTGAACTTTTATAAAAAAAGCACATACTTTTAAAAGACTTAAAATGGTCAAAACTTAAGAAATGGTGTTTCTCAAGGATGGTACAGAGGTGGTATGAATGTGGCTTTCTGTCAACCACCTTGATAGCTCTCTTGTACAGCTGTTTGGGTTTCAGGTGTGTGGCTCAAGCAAACGACCAGTTTGTCAAACAGTATTCAATGTGGGATAGAATCACACAGTGGAGGTATGACTTTGCAGCATCGACAGTTAAGAAAGGTCTGATATAGTCATTTGTTCTGGGCATGTCATTTTCAAGCCTGAAACCTGAAAAACAGGCTCAGGGCTTAACAGGTTAAAGTCAGATCCACTCGTGTCTATGGGGCAGTGATATCATAAAACTGTTAATGTACGCATACCAGCTGTTCTGTATTCACCTTGCAGCTGCAACGATGTTGCTTTTATCCTGGATAAAGTGTTTAAGTCATGGATGTTTAAAGTTTAACTTCTTCATATTTGTCTAACATGATAGTTTACTATTCAATCATGAAGTATGACGCTCCGCTGTCAGTACGCTTGTCCATGTTTGTGATTGGTCAAATGTTGCTAACCCCGCCCTTTTCACATGAACGCGCTCCCAGCCGGACAGAGAAACCCTGGGTTGATTTAGCGAGTTGATAACCAGCGTCGTGGGATCACTTAGTGTTTGTTAGGGTTAGTTAAGCCAGAAAACTCAAAGATATCCAGGGTCTGTTGAACTGCCTTCGTCGTACAGGGCACGGAAAGGAACAAACATAATAACAGAACACATCACACACATTTCAAATGTAAATAAAAGCCAATGTAAAAAGATAGGTCTTCAGTCGTTTTTTTAAAAGCTTCTACAGAGACTGCAGAGCGGATGACTACAGGGAGAGCGTTCCACAGGGGTGGAGCACCACCTGAAAGGTGAGGAGACCGTGGGACAGCCAGTAGGCCCTGGTCTGAAGACCTAAGTGACCTACTGGCAATGTAAGTATGGAGAAGCTCACATATATATTCCGGTGCATTTCCACGCAGGGCTCTATATGTAATATATGTCAATTAGCCAGAACCTTCAAGTCAATTCTAAAAGGAGTTGGGAGCCAATGTAAGGATTTGAAAATGGGTGCAATGTGTGTCATCCTGCTTGACCTGGTTAACGGTCTTGCAGCCGCATTATGCATGATATGTAGGCGGTTTAGAGATGACTTGCTGAAACACGTGAACATGGAGTTACAGTAATCCAGCCGGGATGATATAAAAACACCAATGATCATTTAAGCTCTGCTAATACCTGAGCTTTGCAATATTTCTGAGATGGAAAAAGCACGTACGGGTCAGTGATTTAACATGCTGATCAAAATGCATTGCCTGATCAATATCAGTGAAGATTTTGTGGATTGGACCGAACAGCTGAGGAAAGGGACCCTATACTCTTTGTTACTTTCGGAGCTATAATGTCTGATGCAATGATGAGACAGTTGTGTAACACAGATAATCTATCAGGATTATCAGGTCTAAAAAAGACAGAGTTGAATATCATCAGCGTAACAGTGGTAGGAAATATTACTGAATTTGCTGATAACCTGACGTAAGGGAAGCAGACAAGGAAAATAAAATAGGACCCAAAACGGAACCTTGAGGCACACCACAGGTAAGAGCAGCAGTATCAGAAGTGTAAGGACCTATAGACACAGAGAAACTCCTATCTGAAAGGTAGGAGGAGAACCATTTCAAGGCACTCCCTGAGACACCACCTGCCTGAGCCTTTCCATCATTATTCTGTGATCCAGTGTCAAAGGTCCAGCAGCACTAAAACAAAGACATCATGATGTCTTTGGAGACTCTAAGGAGAGCAGTTAGCAGGGTAAAAGAGGGATAATGCCAGCTCTGACATCTTGTCAACAAAGAAGGACAGAAATTTGCTGCAATCCTTATTCGACCAAACGGCACATCTGGAGTTGCAGGAGAAACAATGCTGCTAATGGTGTCAAACAGGACTTTCATGTTATTTAGCTCAGTTAAAAGTTCTTTCAAATAGAGATGGTGAACTTCGAGCATAGTGGATTTCCACAGTCGCTCTGTCCTACGACATTTACACCGGAGACAGCAAATAGTGTCATCCAACCAGGGAGACGGATTTATGGAGAGGACAGATCGCAGTTTGTATGGAGCTACTTTATCCAAAATGGTGGAGCAATGAGTGTTAAATGATTCAAACAGACAATTAACATCTTGTTGTGAACACAGTACTGTGCTTGGATCGAAAGCTGCACAAAACCTTTCAGCTGAAATATGATTTAAGATGCGGGAGTATTTCAAACTGGTACAGACGACCCACCGTCCACACACGCGTAAAGTAGTGATTCATAGGAAGACAGCACCCTCTCTGAACAGAGTCTGGGAGGCGGAGGTTCATCGTCAACAGATCAGGAAACTGACACACTCCATCAATGGAAGGCTTGTGACTGTTATTGGTGGCTATATTGGTATCTGGTCTTTTTTATTTAAATGTTATTCATTTTGAGTTGTTTGTTTATTATTCTCACTTTAAGAGACTATAAAAACAAGTCAGATGTGAACATTTTAGTTTTTTCTTTAGTTTCATTGCATTGTGCACACCTAAGAAAGCCAACACATTTGTATTTGATCTTCATCTAAAAGGTAGGCAGTACAACATGACAGGAGGATTATTGGTTGAAGTTACATCAACATCTATCCACACATTGGCCGTCAATTCATCTTAGCGTGGCAAATCTACTGAGTAAAAACACTGAGGTCTATTGATATGAGGAGTGTGATGATGGAGATGACGACGACGACGACGACGACGACGACGACGACGACGACGACGACGACGACGACGACGACGACGACGACGACGACGACGACGACGACGACGACGACGATGATGCTGATGAAGCTGATACTCACTGACACAGCCGGCAGACTCTATCTCTCCCCTAGACTGATGACGAACACCTTTAATAGGAACAATTGGGGGGAATTAGCTGACCCCGTGTGCAATATGCCACGTTTGGGAGCAGCATATGTGTGGGCTAATGAGTCCTGGGGTCAGGTGGCCAAAGGGAGCCAGCCCCGGACTGTCAGTCTGATGTCCATCTCCCCTTCACCTGCTAATAGGATCAGAGGCAGGAGGGTCAGCGGGGCGGCCGGCGGGGCGTGGGCTAATGCAGAACGCGCGCCACCCTGCCCATCTGCCCCAGATGGACCCCCGAACCCGTCCCCGGGGATTATGAATATGAATCACTACTTTACGCGTGTGTGGACGGTGGGTATGGATTGTCTGTAATTACCCAGTAAGTTTTCCATTGTTCGCTCTCTACTTTCAAGATGACACATCTACGTGGATTATCCCCCTCACACCCGGTTATCCTGCAGGGAGGCGCCTTTGAGGATGAACCAGTTGACCATAATGGACCCCTGAATATCTCTTTAGTTTGTTGAGAATTTGTATTCATATGTCATATAAACACTTTTGTACGGTGCCATCATCTTTTTATAAATGTCCCAACACTTATTTTGAGGTCGCAATACTTTAATATGCTATTTATGTCCCTTATTTTACTTAAATTGCTTTTACAAATCTTTTTTAGCCATTGTTGTGTACTAATTTGTCCTTATTTTTATTGTATTGCCAGTGTCTACTTTTATTTTTATTATTGCCTTTTTCTTTTCCTCCGATGCCACTTTGGCTGCTGTAACACTGTGCATGTCTCTGCTGTAGGACTGATGAAGGAACTCTGTCTCTGACTGACTGAAAAGAACTGAAGTTACACTGTAAGTATTATTGTTATTTTTTCAAGATGTTATTATCTGAGGAGCCACACAAAACAACACAAATATTACAACAAGTCTCTGATAGAGGTCCATAAATAATGAAAAATGAAATGAGGCAAAGGGCAGCACGCAGAGAACACGTCACAAAACATGACATGTCACAGTTACAGCAAATGGAACAAATTATTATTTGACAAGCTCAAGTCCAGCTTTTTTCCATAGACACTATTATTGATTACATTGAAAGGAAAACATTTCTTCTCCTGGTTTACTTTAGTTTTTGACAAATCACAAATGTGCTTCTATTCAAAGTCCAGGTTGCCAGCAGGTTGGAGGTGGTCTTTCACCCCGGAGACCGCTTTCTGTGTAATGTGTGAAAGTAACCAGACGGTAACGTTGCCTTTTTTCATTTAACATAAAATCACAAAACATGTCATAGTTCTAGTACATGGAACAAATTATAATCTGACCAGCTCAAGTCCAGCATGTTTCCATTGACACTGTCCAGTGCTCATATAGATAACTCGAAAGAAGTATTTAACACCAAGGCGTTCACTCCACTTTTCAGGAAAAGATTAGTCCTTCCTTCCAGACAGTGTTTTATTTTTCCAGACTCATGAGATCAACGCTCTCCACATGGAGATAGTACACTGTCATTTTTAATTGTATACGTTTATGATAGGACCACTACTGGAGTTAACCCTTACATCGAGTACGCATCCAGTATTCATACATAGTAGGGTTCCAGGAAACAAAGAAACAAGGTTTTAACAGGTTCTAACCAAGATACTGATAGAAAGATCATTGAAAAAATAGGGTTTCTTTGAAGTTTGAAATAAAATTGGCATTGTATCTACTTTCACCACAACAGAGAGGAAATGTGAGTCATGACATTCTCATTGTTCAGTTATTTTTATCTCTGTCTTGATGCCTCACTGTGTACATGTTTCAAATCTCATATCAGTATCAGTGAGACAATGGCCACAGGAAAAACTGTCAGTGTTATTTACAGGCAACTCCTATAATAATGACCACATGTTGTAATGAAACAATATACAGTAGAACGGTCGGTTCCTGTTAAGCCAACAGCGTTAGTCACCATTTGTGTCCTGTGTTGCTTCTTCAGTCTGAAAATACATTCTCATTATTGTTTTTTTAGTATTTATTTCGAAAGTTTATGTTTTTTGATGCATCAAAAACATTTAGTTAATATACGTATCAAATGTGCCTATGCCATTCCTTAAAATAAAATAAATGATGTATTCTCGTTATTAGTATTGTTAACTTTTTTTGGTGTCATCCCTGCTTTATTTGTGATGTACCGAAGAGGAATCGGGCCACACGAGAGCAACCTTTTGGTATTTGACCAAAAGTAAAAACACATTTTTGAGTTCTGACTTTAATTGCAGAATTCAGATTTTATTCTCAGGATTCTAAGTCTAAAGCCAGAACTACATTTTTTTTAAACTTTTAGTCACATCCCAAAATACTTTTCTCCTGTGGCCTGATTCCTCTACTGTAGTAATAGTTGTACGAGGAATATGAAGGTATTTTGATACAGCGCCAAAAAACAAGAAGCATCACCATATGGGAGCAGATTGAATTCGAGCTTGTCTGAGTGTCTGTGATAAAACAATGGCTCCTCTTGGATTAGTGACACACACCCTGCTGACTGTAGGACACACTCAATGATACAGCACACTCACACACTTTGATCTGCCAAACACGAGCATCAGATCGCATTAATACCTTAACACGATCAAATAATTAATCAAAGGACACACAGGACAGATTTTTTAATTAGTAGTATTGGAGGATGAAATAAGTGCGGCAGGCTAATCTGGATCTTGGTGATGTAATTATTTAATCTAACCCTGACGGTGGGTCAGGCCAGGGACCACAGATGCTGGAGGAATTGATTATCTCACATCTATCGATCACACACACACACACACACACACACACACACACACACACACACACACACACACACACACACACACACACACACACACACACACACACACACACACACACACACACAATTAAATATTGCTGTTAAAAAACATTCATTAAAATAATCAAATTATCAAGATAAAAAACATACTAGAGTGGATCTAGAACTTTCTGGGCTCTTGTCTTGATTTTCACATTTTGTTCCAAGACAAAATACATATCAGTAAATCCCACAGTGAATTACCAAAGCATCTATTTGCAGAGGTGGGAGTAAGTCATACATGTGCAAGTCATGAGCAAGTCTCAAGTCTTGATCTACAAGTCTCAAGCAAGTCCCAAGTCACTGTGGTGAGAGTCAAGCAAGTCAAGTCATTGCTCAGGTCAAGCAAGTCAAGTCAAGTCATACGAAATTCTGATGAATAAGCCCAGTTTCTGCATTTAAATCAGTTCAATATATTTTGGTTGTGAACAGTTTTGTTTTATTCTCAACATAAACAGCAATGGAGAATGGGGCGCTGAAATGATAACCCTAGTTCTAAAGGACTCTAAAGTGAAAACAGGAGTACAACACACATGTTACATCAACATGTTAAGCCTCCTGCCCCGGCTGCCCTTCAGCAGGGTCACAGCATTCCTCCATGGTCTGTCTGAGGCGCTCCCATATGACACTGTCTCATTGTGTTCCTAACTGTGTCTGTGCACAAAGAAATATCGCATCAAAGCCAATACAACGGAATAGTGTATGTACCAGGGTGCATGATGTGTGTGTGTGTGTGTGTGTGTGTGTGTATGTGTGTGTGTGTGTGTGTGTGTGTGTGTGTGTGTGCAGACAGTGAGACATGAAGATTAAACGAATGTATTTCATTTGGGAACACCCACATATACCTATAGAGTTGGCCAGATGTGTGTAAATTACTGTTCATGGTCATTTGAAAACAAATGCCGTTGTCGGACACACACAAACACACCAAACACACGAGCAGAGCAGAGCAGAGCAGAGCAGCACGCACCACACACACACACACACACACCACACACACACCACACACACACACACCACACACCACACACACACACACACACACACACACACACACACACACCACGCGCCTTAGTGACCGGACATCTCTTTCATAAAACGAGTAATAGGGCGAATAATCGGGCAGTGTGTAGAGGTGTGTTTGTGAAGCAGCCTGCGGTCGCTCTTAAGCTGTTCTAATGAAAGTAAACACAGTGAAGGCGTTGCTTAAAAGGCAACGCTCTTTGCCCTTTAGGGACTCCGTACGATTCAACAATTGGTAGATTTATTATTATATTTACACCATAACGGTGCACAGCTGATGGACTTGTCGTTTTTAAAGATATTACTGATTTTCTTTGAATGAAAGAATGTAAATACTGAGTTGAGAGAATAGTCAGGGGTTTTGGGTGAAGGGAGACACATCTATGGAATGACAATTTCAATAGTTAACCATTAAATGACGGATATACCTTTCTGTCTTTGATGTTTTACAAATCAGATATTAATGTGTAGAAGTAAAATATGTGGAATTAGATATCATTACATGAGCAATATCCTGTAAAATGATGTGAAAACATGAATAAAACTACACATCTTCTGATGTTATACATACATAAGTGTCCTACACTAATAATACAAAGTTATTATGGCATTGTATGCTGTGTGTACCTTATTTGTAACATCTTCAGAAACCCATCAGGTTCAACACAATGCCTCTCATCTTATTTATCAGAGAAAGAAACCGAGACCAGCTCTGACGCTCCCAACCCAGTCTCACAAAAAAACGTGTTATAGCTACGTTGTTCCACAGGGCCTAGCCGTTAAATGACTGAACTTCATTTTTCTCCCTATTTTACAGCCCCCCAATTTGGTGATTCTACGCAGTTAGGCATATTCACATGGTCAAGTGGTCTTTATAACAATTGGTCCCATGTAGTCCCTTCTGTAACAGAATGACACGCACTTAAAAATTCACTGAAGCCAATGTTCAAAAGTTAACAGTTGAGAGCACAACCTGTTTATAATCTTCAAACTGACATGATGTTGCTCTCCAACAATGTTTTGTGTTCCCACGACCAAGTTTACATTTAGCCATTTCCTCCAAACAGCCTTAGCCCAAGGTTACTTTCCACTGAACCCTTTGGAGGCTCAACCTCAACAATACAACTATTACTTTTACCATTACTTTTCAAGTTCTACACTTATGTAATTATCATAACCAAGCAACATATGGACTATTTGAGGCTTATGCATTGTACCATGAACCTGTATTTACCTGTAACAGTCAAAGACAGGCAACTAATGAGGAGTTGGAAAGGTAATTTCTGAAGATGTTACAAATAAGGTACACACAGCATACAATGCCATAATAACTTTGAATTATTAGTGTAGGACACTTATGTATGTATAACATCGGAAGATGTGTAGTTTTATTCATGTTTTCACATAATTGTACAGGATATTGCTATATAATTTGACATATTTTAGTTAATACACATTACACATTAATATCTGATTTGTAAAACATCACAGACAGAAAGGTATATCCTTCATTTAATGGTTAACTATTGGAATTGTGATTCCATAGATGTGTCTCCCATCACCTAAATCCCCTGAATATTCGCTCAACACAGTATTTACATTCTTATTTATTATTTAAAAACTACAAGTCCCTTTCTATCAGCTGTGCACCGTTATGGGGTAAATACAGCCTATCTACCAATTGGAGCAAATATAAAAGTCAGCCGAATTAGTGTTGATACTGCAAGGAGACGTATTGTGTGAAAAGAAATTGAAGATGTTGTTTAATTGCTGATATATTTATGATCACGTTATTCAGTTTCGATGGCAGTTCTTCCAGTTTGTCACAGTGTTGTAGTCAAGTCACCAATTCACGAGTCCAAGTCACCCTCGAGTCACCACTCTTCGAGTCCGAGTCCAAGTCCGAGTCACCAAGGGAGAGTCGTAGTCGAGTCCGAGTCCAAGTCCGAGTCACCCAAGGAGTGTCCAAGTCGAGTCCGAGTCCGAGTCATCATTACCTGTGTTCGAGTCCGAGTCCAAGTCCGAGTCACCCAAGGAGTGTCCAAGTCGAGTCCGAGTCCGAGTCATCATTACCTGTGTTCGAGTCCGAGTCCAAGTCCGAGTCACTTAAGAAGAGTCCAAGTCAAGTCCGAGTCACAAGTCTTCATGTATTAATCTTCGTGGATATATGTTTTGAAATGTAGCTGCTCCTCTACATTGCTGTTATCCTGTCTATTGAACTGCTGTGAAGCGAGTTTGGCTACAATTCTTGTAATAGGTGCTATACAAATATAAAGCTTATTTCTCATATTAATATTATTATTATTATATATAAATAAACTATATTTAAAATGAGTTACCTTTTAGAGAAGTGATTATATTTGTATGCCAATATTTTCCTATGGTAAAGTTTTCGTTTTGCACTTTTATTTGATAGTAATAAGATTGGGACTCTTATTTTGAAGGAACTTTTACAGGTTAAATCAGTTTACAGATAAAGATTTATCCCCAGAAAGCACATGGCTACGTCATTCTGCATGTTAAGTAGCCATGTGCTTTCGTTATGCTGAATCTTTATTTACTGATTAGATCACGTTACTCTGATGATAGTGTTCAAGACAGCCTATATGTCTGAACTCGATCCTTAGAGTAATGTGTTACGGAGCCTTCTCTTCTATATTGTTTCCACATAACGAGCATTTTGCGCAGCTCTTTTCCAATGTGGAAGCAGAATGTGCGAAAGCATACAGCACGATGCGGGGTGTGTCTGTAGACATCTCGAGACTGGAACAGCGGGGCCCAGTACGTGAACTCGCCATACAGGATAGAGGACATCAGACTCCAGAGAAAATGTGCTCGAGTCCGAGTCCGAGTCCAAGTCGGAGCGTCAATGTACGAGTCGAGTCCGAGTCATCGTGGGGGGGAATTCACGAGTCCGAGTCCAAGTCATCCTGTGCGAGAATTCACGAGTCCAAGTCAGAGTCGCGTCAATCAGTGCACGAGTCCGAGTCGAGTCACGAGTCCCGAAAATCGGCACTCAAGTCCGACTCGAGTCCGACTCGAGTCCGAGTCCAGGACTCGAGTACTCCATCTCTGGTTTGTCCAGAGGTCTTCTCATCAGGGCTCTATAAATAGAGAACTACAGCAGATGTGTAATATTTAATGCAGCCGAAACATGTATTACAATGCCGTTATGTGATGACTTTCAAAGAGAAAAGCAAGCACTCATAGAATAAAGTATTATTATTTTTTATTTTTTTATGTTTTCGGATTTCATAAACACCATATCCCAACGTGCATTGCGGCTAAAACATCCAATCACAGAGGTTCAGCCATAGCTGAGGATGATGGGTAATCAGTTCAGTGGGTGTATCGCAATGACGCTCGAAATGTCCCATACGTCTGTTTCTAGTGTTGTTTATGACGGATGTATTTTGTTATACACACATTCCTTCACATTTTAATTTAAATTTACATTTAAGTATTTCGTGAGGCCTTCTAAAGAAAATGTAAGTATAACTAGGGATCTAGTTGAAGAGTTTGTAAATGAACATGAACCCAAGCAGTTGCGCAATTCTGTTGATAGTTATGGCTGATAAGGCTTATTACTTATTTGCTTATTAGTTATTACTGTTTTGATATTTTAAACCCCAAACCGATGGTAAAACCTCACAGCAACACAGAAAAGACGGTCATAACATGACGCGGCGCTATGGTTAATAGACAACATAATTTCATACATAATATTATTAATGACTTTATTTTGAAATTCAGTTTTCAGTGTCCTGGTACGCTCCGACTCTCGGTCCTGACGGACGGCAAAAAAGCCATTTTTACATTATAGAATTGAACAAATATATTTAAACAAAGATAATTGTGTGTTATTGTTCAGTAAATAACAGTGTGTTATTTAGAAAAGAATAACAAATTAGAAGGAAACAACATTTTTTTTAAATACAGATTTCAGTATGCTGAGTGTTGGTGAACACGAATCAATAGATTACATGTTGTGACTATAACACGAAATGACGTGAGACTGGGTTGGACCGTGCTGTAGTTCTTTTATAGCCCAACGTTAGCCGCCTTTAGCTTAGCGGTGTTGACGTGTAGTCGTGCAGACGTGTTGTCGTAGTGCATTATTCTATGTTTTGGTTCATATTTGTTTGTTTTATGAACTACGACAGTGATGTAGTGCCTTTATAGCCTAACATTAGCGTTTTTACTTCTGGAAATTGCATTTACGTTTGAACTATTACAAAGTTGGTGTTAATATAACAAGATTATATATAAGTATCAAAACCTTGTTTGCCAAATATCAAATCTTCCACAAGGAAAAATCCAATTGATTTTATTGGATACGCTTATGCTGTGTAACGCTAACTTTCTGTCTTCAATACTCTTTGTCATATTAGACCATGTAAGGTCTCAGTGTACTGGGTAATGCAATGGTGCGTCACTCGTTTGGTGAAAGAATGATTGTCATTCCATTTTCAAAAGTACTGCAGAGTAATCATCATTATCACATACATCAGTCATAAAGTGTCATTTCATAAAGTGCTGCAGTGTCATCTTAAGCTCTAAACTGAATCCTTTTTTTACTGGGAGCTATCAAATTATTATCTCTTGTTCATCACTTGAATTACAAAGGTCTGATATATGTATTTCACAGTTGTATGTTGACTCAAGCTTATGTTATCTTGGGATAAGAAACACATTTAATTGAATCGTAGTGCCTTCTCATTGAAGAGCATTGTCATTGCTGCTACCTCTACTTTTGTTTATTTGTGTCTATTTATATTACAGCCGTGAGAGATGCCAAACAAATGTCGTTATAACTATGTATGATAATAGAGTATCATAGGTCTTTAACAACATCCACTTAAACACAGACAGTGGCAGAACTTCAGTGTTAGTATTATTAGATCTCAGTGCTGCGTTTGACACTGTTGACCACAGCATATTACTAGACCGACTGGAAAACTGAGTGGGACTTTCGGAAACAGTTCTAAATTGGTTTAAATCCTACTTAAAGGATAGAAACAACTTTGTTTCTATAAGTAAATACACATCTGAGTTGACAAATATGACACGTGGGGTTCCTCAAGGCTCCATCTTGGGGCCTCTTCTCTTTAACATCTACATGCTACCACTGGCTCAGATAATGAAGAACAACAAAATAAGTTACCATAGCTATGCAGATGACACACAAATGTACGTAACAATTTCACCAGGAGACTATGCTCCAATTCAAACACTGAGTAAGTGCATTGAACAAATCAATGACTGGATGTGTCAGAACTTTCTCCAATTAAACAAAGATAAAACTGAGGTAATGGTTTTTGGAGCCAAGGCAGAACGTTTAAAAGTTAACGCTGAGCTACAGTCTACAATGTTCAAACCAACAGATAAAGCCAGAAATCTAGGTGTAGTCATGGATTCTGACCTGAGTTTCAACACTCACATTAAAACAGTTACTAAATCAGCCTACTATCACCTAAAGAACATATCTAGGATTAAAAGACTAATGTCACAGCAGGATTTGGAAAAACTTGTCCATGCCTTTATCTTCAGTAGACTCGACTACTGCAATGGTGTCTTCACAGGTCTCACTAAAAAATCTATTAGAAAGCTGCAGCTGATTCAGAACGCCGCTGCTCGAGTCCTCACTAACACTAAGAAAGTGGATCACATCACTCCTGTTCTGAAGTCTTCACACTGGCTTCCTGTGTGTCAAAGAATAGATTTCAAAATACTGCTGCTGGTTTATAAAGCACTGAATGGTTTAGGCCCAAAATACATTACTGACCTTCTGCTAAACTATGAACCATCCAGATCTCTCAGGTCTTCAGGGACTGGTCAGCTTTCTGTCCCCAGAGTCAGAACTAAACATGGTAAAGCAGCGTTCAGTTATTATGCTCCAAATATCTGGAAAAAACTCCCAGAAACCTGCAGGTCCGCTGCAACTCTGACTACTTTTAAATCCAGGCTGAAGACTTTTCTTTTTGTCGCTGCTTTTAATTGAACTATTCATATTTTAGACTGCACTGTAACTTTTATCCATGTATTTTTCCTTAATGTTTATTTTAATAGCTTTTCTTTTTTAATGCTTAATGTCTTTCATTTTTTTTTGTAAAGCACTTTGAATTGCCTTGCGTTGAAAAGTGCTCTATAAATAAACTTGCCTTGCCTTGCCTAGACAGTATGTAAGATATTCTGATTCTGGTTTACCGACACTCAAATGTCTGATTGTCCTTTGAGTAAAACCATTTTTATAAAGCATGCATTACCATCCCAGTTTGTTATCACAATAAAGAGATCATTTATAATCTGAAGATAAAAACCCTGGAGTTCAAGATGACAAAATAATTCAGCTGTGATCTCAAGCTGCTCTCAGCTTCGGGTCTCATTATCAAAGTTAGAGACAAATAAAAAAAACATTCTCAGATTACAACTTAATCAGTGGGATAAGAACATTAATACCTGAGCCAATTGTATCCGGCCGGTCATGGGATGTACCATTGTGCTGGTGCATTCCGCCGGCCCATATGGTGGCAGAAGCCTGGACCCGGCTCACAGGATTAACTCAGCCCTTAGAATAATACACGGCTAATGAACCCAATAGTCTATGATTATGGTGTTAGCTAAGTGAGAGACACAGAGGGGAGAGAGCTCATGTGAGCGGGGACAGCCTCCCTGTTTGGGCTGAGGGACCGGGCCCTCGCCTTGTTCTTCTTCTGGGCTCCTGCAGTAGATAGCAGGCGTGGGAGTGTTAAGCCCGGGTGTTGTTTCTCCAACATGGACAGATGGTCTGAGTGCAGACATCACAGGCTGCTTAAAGAAACAACATGACTGTATGGTTGAGTCAACACGACCCAAGAAAACACAGGTAACAGATCTGTGCACGTATCTCTGTTTTATCATTCAGCCCTAACTGAAGAACTAGATAGAGCCGGATTTGAAATAGATTCAATAAAGACAATGGAATCATCAATGAAAAAGTATACAGCATCAACATGTGTCCCCTCTTCTTCATGTCTCTTCTTCATCAACATGTGTCCCCTCTTCCCCATGTCTCTTCTACATCAACATGTGTCCCCTCTTCTTCATGTCTCTTCTACATCAACATATGTCCCCTCTTCTTCATGTCTCTTCTTCATCAACATGTGTCCCCTCTTCTCCATGTCTCTTCTAAACCAACATGTGTCCCCTCTTCTTCATGTCTCTTCTTCATCAACATGTGTCCCCTCTTCCTCATGTCTCTTCCACATCAACATGTGTCCCCTCTTCTTCATGTCTCTTCTTCATCAACATGTGTCCCCTCTTCTTCATGTCTCTTCTTCATCAACATGTGTCTCCTCTTCTTCATGTCTCTTCTACATCAACATGTGTCCCCTCTTCTTCATGTCTCTTCTACATCAACATGTGTCCCCTCTTCTTCATGTCTCTTCTTTGTCAACATGTGTCCCCTCTTCCCCATGTCTCTTCCACATCAACATGTGTCCCCTCTTCTTCATGTCTCTTCTACACCAACATGTGTCCCCTCTTCTTCATGTCTCTTCTTCATCAACATGTGTCCCCTCTTCTTCATGTCTCTTCTTCATCAACATGTGTCTCCTCTTCTTCATGTCTCTTCTACATCAACATGTGTCCCCTCTTCTTCATGTCTCTTCTTCGTCAACATGTGTCTCCTCTTCTTCATGTCTCTTCTACATCAACATGTGTCCCCTCTTCTTCATGTCTGTTCTTCGTCAACATGTGTCCCCTCTTCCCCATGTCTCTTCCACATCAACATGTGTCCCCTCTTCTTCATGTCTCTTCTACACCAACATGTGTCCCCTCTTCTTCATGTCTCTTCTTCATCAACACGTGTCCCCTCTTCTTCATGTCTCTTCTTCATGTCTCTTCTACATCAACATGTGTCCCCTCTTCTTCATGTGTCTTCTACATCAACACGTGTCCCCTCTTCTTCATGTCTCTTCTACATCAACACGTGTCCCCTCTTCTTCATGTCTCTCCTACATCAACATGTGTCCCCTCTGTGGAAAGAGACTCTGAAAGTTTCAGGAACAAAGATTCTCTCTCTTTTTGATCCATTTCTATAAAAACCTGTCTGAAAATGAGCTGATCAGATTTTGGCCACTTTATGATGTCACAATGTTTTTGGGCTTGTGTTGCCATTAGCCAATCAGCAACCACGGTAACTAACCTCATACAGATATGGGAAATTCGTTGACGTACAACTTTTAATTAAAGTCAACGTTTCAGTTTTTTCAGTGTAACACACACACACACACACACACACACACACACACACACACACACACACACACACATTTGGAACCAAACACTGATGCGACGTTGGCGCACTTCTGTAAACATAATAGAGGATGCAGTTCAGTTTGATGGGACGGCCATTGTGTCGGAGACCACTTGCCGTGAGGATACATTTGATATACATGACAACAATGACATGAACAAAGAAACCTCTGCGCAGACTTTGCATGTCGTCTTTGAAAATCATTACCTCCTTCTGCAACTCATCAAACAATGAGACATCTGCATATCAGGCGGAGCAGCAGTCGTTTATGATACAGTGCATGTTGCATTGTGTGTTGGATGAAAGGAAGAGGCCAGCACCAGCAAGTCATTGTTCTACAAGAGACATAGAATATATAGCATTAGCCGTGACGCAGCTAATGCTTCAGATCTGCTGCGCCAACATTAACGTGGCCCCTGATTTGCATTCTGCTGGATCCAGCCCGAGTGCAGCTGCTGTGGGTTATGTAATATGATGCTCCATATGTTCCACATGACTAATTGCACTACACAAAAGGAAGAGGTAGCGTTAGGCTGAGGAGAAAGGGGAGGAAGGTGGAGGAAGAACAATGATGAGGAGGGTGAGATGAGGATAAGAAAGAGGGTGATGAAATGAAAGAACACTGTCATTAGTTCCTGTTCCTTCAGTTTATATCAACAAGTGTGATCAGCCTTGCAGCCGGAGTGTCCTCGTCTTCATCCCCGCTGTTTCAAATCAATCCAAATCGATTGTGATAGGTGTGGGCTTTGACCTACTTTGATGAACAATGGCCCTCCACATTCTGATAGTTTGGTTTGGAGGTCACCCAGGCCTGGACAGTGCAGGGCTGGCTAGGGGAAGGCGGGGCGCAGCCTAACCCCTTCATCCTCTCACGACCATCCTTTTGACCCCAAGTGACACGGACTCTGAAGGGTGAAAACAGCTGCCTCCTCACCTCTCCCCCTGCTGGACGTCTTCATCAACATGTAGAGCTGCAGAGTGTCTTTGAATACCCAGTCCTCTCACCCCAACGGTTGATGGGAACGACCTTCAGTGACACACAGTATTGTTCTCAATAATAACTTTTTCTGTTGTTTAGTTCAACATTCTTTCCATGGACGTTGGAACATAACCAGAGATTGCTTATGACAGAACATGTCATTTATCCAAAGCAACTTACATACACTTCCATAAAGCAGTCGGGGCAATGTGGGGTTAATGCTGCATTCCATTTCCATCGGAAGTCGGAGGTCTGAACTGGGAGTGACGTCACATTCGATTTGACTGCGATCCATTAGCAAGTCGGAAATAGATGGCCGCCTGCAGGAAAGTTGTTCGCCTGGCTTTAGCAGTCACCGCGGGTTAGCCATTGTTAGCAATACCGGTTGATCACTATGCTTTATTTTGTATTTTGTGAACACAAACATTGTAGCAATATATCCTCAGAACGAAGATGAGCATATGTCCAGCTGATTTAATGTGACACAAATAATACAGAAGAGCTAAAAACAATTGATATTATCAAATTGTTAATGTTCATATGCGGAGACTCCATTTTGAATGATGACCTCGGGTATGGCGAGTAGGAAGTCCAACCTCAGGGGGGCGTCAACATTTCTAACTGGGAACTGAGATGCTCCCACTTCCCAGTACGACTGGACTGCAACATAAAGATCTTCCAATGGACACTTTGATTTGTTGAGGGGCCGGTGATGGAGCCGCTGACACCCCTCGGTAGACCCCCATTTAGCCCCTTAGCCAGAGCCCCCACAAAGTATGATAGGCCTCTTTCACTCTATTGTTATGTGTTCACAATGCGGACATGTAGAGACGTTTCTAGGCTTCCATGTTTTTCAGATGAGACAATAGATTTACAGATACGTTTCCTCACAACATTTTAGTTTTGAAAGACAATTTACGGAACACATCAAATTCAGTTTAAACTGTCAATTTAGAAAGATTGATTGCCCTTTTTTTCTAAGGCTGGCCTTTCAGTTTTCTCCCACCCTGGACACATCTCCAATGCACCCCTAACGCATAGCGGATAAGCACACCATATTATTTCTAGGGACTGAATCTTATTATCTTGGGTTTCTGCCCATTTGTTGGTTACACAAGAAGGACGTTCTGATACAAAGAGGCCGTCCTTCCCATTATCTGGTCACCCTACAGATCCACATCCTCAGCTGTATATCAGCAGGAAACTGCCTCCTAACAGCCCTGCCTCTGCCTCTATGAGACAATGAGCCACATTCTGGCGCACGACCAGCACACACACACACACACACACACACACACACACACACACACACACACACACACACACACACACACACACACACACACACACACACACACACACACACACACACACACACACACACACACACACACACACACACACACACACACACACACACACACACACACACACACACACACACACGGGATGCCTAGGGGACACACTCTGGACCGGATGGTCAGGAGAGACGCCCTCCATAAGAATGGAAATAGCAGAAAAAGGAGGAAAACAGCTAAACTAGTGGAGAAGTATAAACAGACGAAACAGCCACAGGCCATAATAAACATGCAATCAAGCAGAAGGGATTGTGCTGCAGAGATAAGGCTAACACTCGTTATATGTTCAGCAGCTGACAGATGTAGAATAAAACACCCGTGCTTCAGGACCAGGAACCCAGACCCGCCACAGGCTGAGATATTGTGATAACACTTCCCAAAGGCATTTGTTCATGCTTTGGGGTCATTGGAATGCTCTGCCACAAACATCTGTTATCCCCCACATCACATTGAAATGACATCTCATCTTGTTCGGAATGCATGGTATTACGCGTAAAAATAATCCATACAACAAAGTGGCAATAAAGTGTCCAATACGTGTTTTTACAAGCCAGCACCACTGCATTCTATTAGCTGACATTCAAGGTGTGTCCACTTGTTGAGTATCGGGGTAAAGCAAACACTCTAACCTGACGATCAGAGACTATGGTTGAGAAAGTGAAAATGAAAGAAACATTTCCATATTTTTCCACACTCTTAAAATGTGAAAATAATATAAACGTTATACATCCCATCAGGGAAATTATTACATGCTTGATAAATGTATTTGTATTGTTTGCATCACCAGAAAACAGACTTTTAATTCAAAGCCAGCTGGACCTTGTTCTTGTGTCCTACACCTTCTACGTATCCTTTAGAGTAATTATAAGTGTCCTAATTTGGTAATTTGACATTCCTCTTTCTCGCCACTCTCCACCTCCATACTGAAGCTTCCGGTTGTATCAAAGTCTGCATTGCAACATGTGCCATGGCTGCATGCACTCTCCATGTCTAACTTCCTTTCTTAGAGATTCCTTCAGAGACTGACAACAAAACCTGGTATATTCTTAAGGACAAATAGCATCGTATATCATATTTCAAATGAAAAAAGTGGTGCGATTTGGTTTGTGTCTTTCTCTAAATGAGATTAAAGATGTAAATAACTGGACATCTTAAAGCTGAAAACAATGAATTGGCCCTTTGTTCAAAGCGGTGATGAAATGAGGAAGTGACGAGTCTGTCTGCTAAGCAGGACACACAGAGAAGACACACACACACACACACACACACACACACACACACACACACACACACCCACGCACACACACACTCCTCTGCCCCCTCCTTCTCCACTTCATTCTCCCTCCATGCTGCCTTTTCATGAATGGAGCTGCAGAGTGGAGACCTCTCATTGGATGAGTGGCGAACCAATCAGATCTGGACCTGGGATGGGTATTCAGGCCATTCACAAAAGTTCCTCCCTCTCTGTCGAACAGAAAACACACGTCTGGTCCTTCCGGGGTAAAGTTCCTGTCCGTCACAGCATGGATACATTGTTCCATCGTGCATGTTTCTCAACAAACGTTTCCATTTGACCATGAAGTTACATGGTGAAGTTAAAATGTAAAACATATCAATATGTTTGACTTATATAGATAGATAATGAAATAGATGATCAGTGATGTGGATGTAATAATGAGGTGGGGAAAGGCAAGTAGTAGAATGATCTGGTGGGTTCAGAAATCAGCACTTTCAAACCATAACACAATACTTCCTTTACAGAGCTAGTTTGCCCTAAAGACGAATAGGAGCTCGATATCGTACACAGTTCTGTGTAAATCAGAGTGCAAAAAAAAGCAGCAACAAGTCAAGCCACTAGTGTCCCTCGGTAAGGATCCTTTACCGTCATTATGCAGGGTTGTAAACTAAAAGCAGTCCCATGCTGCTACAGGAAAGGTACAGCATGGCCAGCATGCCATGTTATCATGTTTGAGCTGCTGTCCCTTCTCAGTTCAGTAGAATTTCTTTATCAACAGTAGGCGTATCCAGCTGGGCAGGGACCGTGGGGCCCCACAGATAACACAGCTTACAGTTGGAGAGGCGGGTGATGCTGACAGCGCTGACAGCACTACAGATGGACGGGCAGAGGGAGCCCTCATTAGCTCATTTTAAATCTGAGGAATGGAAGCCTCGTGAACAGAGCCGTTTTCCTCATGCGTTGAAGTCTGGCGCTGCCTTCGATGAGAAGGACTTCACTTATTGAAACAGGTGACGAAGCAGGAAATGATAAGGCTTTTAGGGTCAGTTATTAAAATGCAAGCACTGCTCTCTCGAATGTTGTAATCTGTTTATCTCCAGTCAGTTTAGTCTCACAGGTCATTGTGTTCGTCAGCAGCAAGTCAGCATTATTCCTGACTTCCTGTTTCAGTACTGATCAAAGGGAAAAGTAACAGTTTATGAGAACATCTATGTTTGCCCTCGGTATTGTGGTTATTGTTTCTCAGCTGTTATAGATGTCCATGTTGTGAACATATCCGTACAAAGGCATGACCTGCATATAGGTGGAAGACCCTCTCCCTGAGGTTTCTCCCATGTTCCCTTTAAACTGTGGGTTTTCTCCGGAAGTGTTTCCTTATACGATGTGAGGGTCTAAGGACAGAGGGTCTGAGGACAGAGGATCTGAGGACAGAGGTTCTAAGCCAGACAGAGGGTCTAAGGACAGAGGGTCTAAGGACAGAGGGTCTGAGGACAGAGGGTCTGAGGACAGAGGGTCTGAGGACAGAGGGTCTAAGGACAGAGGGTCTAAGGACAGAGGGTCTAAGGACAGAGGGTCTGAGGACAGAGGTTCTAAGCCGGACAGAGGGTCTAAGGACAGAGGGTCTAAGGACAGAGGGTCTAAGGACAGCGGGTCTGAGGACAGAGGGTCTAAGGACAGAGGGTCTAAGGACAGAGGGTCTAAGGACAGAGGGTCTAAGGACAGAGGGTCTGAGGACAGAGGGTCTGAGGACAGAGGGTCTAAGGACAGAGGGTGTCGTATTGTCATACTGATATTCTGTACACACTGTGAAGACCACGAGACTAATGTAACATTTGTGATATTGGGCTATAAATTGACATTGATTGATTGATTAAAAAGAGACTCAGTGTGCCACTTGACTTTCGCCTTGCTTGTTTCCGACACGTCCGCTTCTCTTCCCGTGCTCAAATTTAATTAAGCAAAACAGCCAATCAGACTGGTTGTCGACTGTTGGCTGGACTGAAAAGTTAGGCACACTGAGAAAAACTGAGGACGCTCACCCATGTCCACCCTCAGCTCACCTTAGTAATTAGTACCATCAATGTGTAGAAGAATAGAATGGGAGGGATGAACCCCTCTTTAATGGCCTCCATGCGGAGCACACAGCGCACACAGTGACACTTGGCCTCTGCATGTGACCCATCATACTAGGAGCAGTGGGCAGCGCCCGGGATGTGATCCCTTTATTCAATATGCATATGTGTTAGATCCTAAGACAAAGCCTTGCACATAATGCTCAACAGGGCTGCTAACAAAGTGATCCTGTGTTCCCTCAATCATCTCTGAAGAGTTTGCATCCCTGCTAAATGAGTAAATGGCGACCTAGAGTGTTGTGTTGTTCACATTTTAAACAATCATAGCACCAAGGCAAAACAAAATGTCTGTATTGTACATGATGAGGAATACATTTCATTCATATTTAATCAACATGACAACACGCATGCTGTGTTAACACCTGGCTTCAACACGTGTCTCTGTGGATCCAGTCCCAAGTGGACCAGTGGAACCACCCTGCATGTGCACCTGCGTCTTCGGTAACTATATGGCTCACATCTCACTCTCTGCTCGATATGTGAAACATTCAACCCAGTCTCACGGCATTTCGTGTTCACTAACACGATTTTTAATCTATTGATTCGTGTTCACCAACACGATTTGCCCCTTTTTTTCGTGTTGCACAGCACGATTTTAAAAGCAATGTATTTCTACCGGTAACGTGTTTCGTGCCTGCAGGCTGCAGCACGTCTTTTTCTCCGGTCGGGTCGTGGAAGACCGGAAGCTGTGTGGTTCATAAAAACATGTTCTTACTCAATATCAAGCCACAGTTATTGCTTTTATTTTAAATCGTATAATTTCGGACTTTTGTTGCCGTCTGTGAAGAAAATAAATGGAGCTCAGAGCCTCAGGATACTGAAATCTGTAATTTTGTAAATCTTTTTTTCCTTCTAATTTGTTATTCTTTTCAAAATAACACACTGTTATTTACTCACCAATAACACTCAATTATCCTTGCTTTTATTTATTGGTTTAATTCCATAATCTCGGGCTTTTTTGGCGTCCGTCAGGAACTGAATTTCAAAATAAATATAACAGGAAACAGACGTAGGCATTTCGAGCGATTACCCAAGATCCTCAGCTATGGTTTGAAGCTCGTTGATTGGATGTGTTAGCCGAAATGCATGCTGGGATTTGGTGTTTATATTATATGAAACCCGTAAAACATTTTAAAAGTATAAAATAATACTGAATTCCGAGTGCTCTTGCTTTTCTCTTTGAAAGTCATCACATAACGGCATTGTAATACACGGTTCGGCTGCATTACATATTACAGATCTGCCATAGTTCTTTATTTAGAGAGCCCTGATGAGAAGACCTTTGGAAAAACTGGAAGAAATGGCGCCGAAACTGAATACTTGACGTGGATCATAAATATATCAACAATTAAACAACATCTTCAATTTCTCTTCACACAATACGTCTCCTTGCAGTATCAACACTAATTTGGCTGACTTTTACATTTGATCGAATTCATAGATAGGTTTATATTTACACCATAACGGTGCACAGCTGAGAGAAAAGGACTGTAGTTTTTAAAGATATTACTGATTTTCTTTGAATGTAAGAATGTAAATACTGAGGCTGAAATAGTATAGCAATATGCTGTAAAATGATGTGAAAGCATGAATAAAACAATACATCTTCAGATGTTGTACACTATAATACAAAGTTATTATGGCTGTGTGCACCTTGTGTGCACCTCCTAGTGGTTCAAGCACGTTATTGAATTATTGTACAGAGTACATACTTTCATAGGGGGAAAGTATAAATATAGAAATATAGAATATAAAAAATCAAGAAGATATTATAAGTGATCTCTACAATAAAACAGTTTAGTGCAGGATGTGCACAGATATTAATAGGAGGAGGTGCAAAACAGAACAACGGATTAACCTTTATTTAAACATTAAATATTAAATATTAAGCCTGACAAAGTACTTAACGTCTAATATATTGCTTTCCTGCTATGTTAACTATGTTGAAGCACTTATTTTAACTGATATTATACACATTAATTATACTCTGTATGTAGATCGAATAAGAAATGTGCAGAATATGACAGTTTAATGGTGGAGGTACACACATATTGATAGATGTCTTGTAATGCACTGTTGAGGAACCTGTGACCCAAGTTTTTCATTCATTGCATAACGACACCGTAGTTGTGTATGATATGTCAATAAACCTTTGAAAATCTTGAAAGGGATGTGCAAAATAGCCATAATATACAGTCTTTAATTAACTATTAGTGAAGAATAACGAGTAATGAATATACTTTATTACTTGTTTCCATTCATGTCAATTGCAGATACATGTTTAGTCTTCTCAAGCACCAACTATCAAATATCTCTCCTGATTGTTGGCACTTGACAATCACCATACCTGAATTTTACTCAGGTGTAACTAAAGTCTGATTTAAGGGTTGTTTATATTTCACATCATTAATCAGAATCTGCAAAGGAACTCAAATAAATGCAGTGGAGTAAACATACCAGGTTAACCTCTGAATTGTAGTGGAGTAGAATTACAAAGTAGCAATGAGCTGTCATGTGGGTATACGGCATTAATATAATGCTGCGCATTATGGACACAAGTAATTTTCACCCATTTATTAATTATATGTTTTACATTTGATAACACCAATGTGTTTAATAATGGCAACTTCTAATTGTGGGGAAAACGAGAACGTTCATTAGAGACGTCCCATAGAACATTTTGCGAAACACAATAGCCAGCATGTGTAGTTCTGGGGGGTGTTCGATTCCAGTTTTGGATAATCTGGCCTGGTTTCGTTCCATTTCACACAGCTGTTTGACGCTCTGCGTAACCTTACGGGAACTGTAGTCCTAAACGAAAGCTGGGGATTATGGGTAGTGTAGTGTTTTCGGCCATCCTAAACTCAAACATTTTGACAATCGCAATGATGCTCGAAATGTCCCTTACAGGCCTACGTCTGTTTCCGGTTATTTTTATTTTGAAATTCAGTTCCTGACGGACACCAAAAAGGCCCGAGATTATGGAATTAAACCAATAAATAAAAGCAAGGATAATTGTGTGTTATTGGTGAGTAAATAACAGTGTGTTATTTTGAAAAGAATAACAAATTAGAAGGAAAAAAATATTTAAAAATACAGATTTCAGTATCCTCTGAGCCCCATTTATTTTCCTCACAGACGGCAACAAAAGTCCGAAATTATACGATTTAATATAAAAGCAATAATTGTGGCTTGATATTGAGTAAGAACATGTTTTTATGAACCACACAGCTTCCGGTCTTCCACGACCCGACCGGAGAAAAAGACGTGCTGCAGCCTGCAGGCACGAAACACGTTACCAGTAGAAATACATTGCTTTTAAAATCGTCCTGTGCAACACGAAAAAAAAGGGGCAAATCGTGATGGTGAACACGAATCAATAGATTAAAAATCGTGTTAGTGAACACGAAATGCCGTGAGACTGGGTTGGAAACATTACATACATCATCACAGGAAATATTGTTTCAGTCCGCTGGCTTATTGTTAGCATGTCAACATGTGGTGATGGTGTAGGCGACGTGTATCATGTGGCAATGGAACACGTAAGGTATAAGACAATCATGTGTGATTGAGATTGTATGATCTCTCAACTTAACAACGTTAAATTGGTCAATAGATCGTTACAGCCCTGAGGTTAAAGCTGCCCTCATGTTCAACCTGACTGCCTATAGAACCACACCACAGCCACATGGCAGAAAGCCCCCAGCCCCCCCACCACAGTTAACTCTTAAACACCATTAGCCCTCAAGTGTTTGGCAGCTTAAACTGTGTTGTCCTGCTACTCTGTGGAGGTCTTTCTTCTGCAGTGTACTGAACTGAAAGTGAGTAAAGTTAAAGACATCTTCAAATCTAATTGCAGTCTTGATGCTTCTGAATTCAATAAGATCTGTGCAGGAAGAATAACAGATATTGGATGCAGCAAAAATGAATCATTGTTATATCCATGAGAGATAAGCATTTAAGGTTTGATATATATACTTTTCCTAATAGTGCTGTAATAGTGCTGTTCTGTATTCAAGTTACGGAGACGCGATGGGGGGTAAAGTGCTCTGCCAATAAGCCAGCAGCGGAGGTATCCAGCTGTGTCCCGGGGTAAAGATGTTGAACCCCAAACTGCTTCTGTAGGCAGGGCCCACGCTGTAGAGGTGTTTGTTAGTTGCTTTGGACAAGTTGCACCAAAGATTTCCGCATCCCTGGCACTAGTGAGCCCTTGCTGCCTTGTTTTGACATTCATCTGAATTAGAGACATAGACTGTGGCTGATAGAGATCACTCTGATTTGGCTACTGGCCAATACGTACCTGCTAGTTGGCAGCAGTCATTTCAGTTTGGCCACCAGGGCCTTTATTGTAGTGACAGTGTTGAAAAGGGGTGACAGAGGGGATGATATACGGCTAAAGGTCCCAAGCCGGATTCAACCCGGGTCCTCCACTCGGGTCCAAGCCCCAGTACGGGCCGCCAGCTCCACCAGCTGAGCCTCACGGCTTGAGCCTTCTGCCCAATGCTTCACTGGGACTCTGAAGTGAAACACTGCAGCTTGTCACAATGCTTGGATGTCTGGCTTCAAATACAGTCCAACATGCATAGCCCCACACCTCCACAAATGTTTCTTCCATGTTGTTAAATGATTAGTAATAGAGAAAGGCAGTGTTCATGTATGATGTATATAATACATCTGAGAATATAAATGGATTCATCGAAGATTGCTATTGTGAGCCTTGAATGCAACACTGGGCTGTATAGTGAACATCTTTTTACTTCTGTATTGTTTTTCATAGGTAAAACCTTTTTCTCCTAAGCTGATCCCTCATAATAAATTCCGTGTATTTTCTGGAGTTTTCCTTTCACACATGTAGCCAAGGGTGTAACTTAGGTTTGGAAAAGTGGGGGGGGCATGTCCCCCCTGTCCCCAGTGGAAATGACCCCCATGCATGTAGCACACATAGGGAGATTGTCATCACCCACAGTCACGAAGCCATTTGGTCATTGTCATCACTTATTAAAATGTGTCGGACAATTGCGGACCTTGTTGACAGACATTTCCAATTTTGTCCTTTCTCCAGTTAGACGTTTTATTGACCCTTCACAATCAGATTAAATACTTCTGATCATTTAAGGTTTGCAATGCATGTGTGAAATGTATGCATGAGCAACAGTCTCTTTCTTGTAGCACTGACAAGTAGACATTCACTCACACACACACACACACACACACACACACACACACACACATACCATGTATACATCACATGGGGAAGCCAGTCCCCACACGTGACTATGTAAACAGATGTAGGTCCCCACAAGTATAGTAATGCTAGACCACACACACACACACCATGTATACATCACTTGGGGAAGCCAGTCCCCACACGTGACTATGTAAACAGATATAGGTCCCCACAAGTATAGTAACACACACACACACACACTTTCTCACCTGTTGGAGATAAATTCATGGCTGACATTTGTGGAGATGGTGTGTGTCAGGTACTTAGAAAGTGGATATTCGAGCTCGCTCAAAAACACACACCACACACACACACACACACACACCACACACACACACACACACACACCAGCAGCTGTACAGAGGGAACATTGAAAGAGAAACCCACCATGAACATTTACAGAAGATCACTGGCAACAAGGGTCTTGCAACACTACCATACTTCCCTTTTTCTGCTAACAATCTATTGCACGTCTGTCCGTCCTGGGAGAGGGATCCCTCCTCTGTTGCTCTCCCTGAGGTTTCTCCCATTTTTCCCTTTAAACTGGGTTTTCTTTGGAAGTTTTTCCTTGTACGATGTGAGGGTCTAAGGACAGAGGGTGTCGTATTGTCATACTGATATTCTGTACACACTGTGAAGACCACTGAGACAAATGTAACATTTGTGATATTGGGCTATATAAATAAATATTGATTGATTGATTGAACAATCATGTTACCAAACAAGAGGAGTCCTGACTGTTGAATAAACTTGTTCGTCACCATTATTGTGATTTCCCTAAAGCCTAATCACACTTCTTTTTACTCAGAACTTATAGGAGGAACAACTTAAAAAATATGATAATTTTGTATAGATTAAACCATGCAACATTATACTAAAACCATGAGTGGGTTAACAGAATATTAATTGGCAGAAAATGTTGAAATATTAGGTATATTAGTACTTTTATTCATACTTAAAGTAAATGTTCTTATCGTACTTAAATACTTTTACTTAAGTACCATTCTCGATATAGTAGAGAAACCAGCCCCTCCAAATCTGCATTCCTGCCTTGATGGCATTTTCAGATGCACGCTGGGAGCTGACTGAGGTCTTAAATAACATCTGCATCATGAGGTGCTTTTAGAGTCTAGTCTGTCTCATCCTGAAACTGCTTACCACCCAACTGTACCCCCACAGATCTGCATGTAGGACACTATCTCCACCATGCTGTTCAGTTCAGCATTTAACCCTGTTATCTCCTCTGTGATCGGGACATCAACACTTCCTGCTTGTACTCCATACACGACTTCCTTACAATAGAAATGTAAGGTTAAAGAACTACATATCCTTAACCCTAACCCTAAACATGTGGGTCCCACAAAGCTGAATGCTGAGACTCTCCTCCACTTCCTCTTTACCTTCCTGCTGCCTTGATATTATTCCAACAGCATTTTTCAAAGATATTTTTCGTTGCATGGCCTCAGAACTACTTCACATAGTAAACAAGTCTCTTCACTCAGGTGTTTTTCCACAGGCCCTGAAAACTGCAGTCATTAAACCGCTCTTAAAAAAGAATAATCTAGATGCTTCAGTAATGAACAATTACAGGCCCATATCAAACCTCCCATTTCTAGGTAAAATCATTGAAAAAGTTGTTTTTCAACAGTTGAGTAACTTCTTGCATTTAAATAACTGTTTGGATGTGTTCCAGTCAGGCTTTCGTCCAAACCACAGCACTGAGACTGCTCTTGTAAAGGTCTTTAATGACATCCACTTAAACACAGACAGTGGCAGAACTTCAGTGTTAGTATTATTAGATCTCAGTGCTGGGTTTGACACTGTTGACCACAACATATTACTAGACCGACTAGAAAACTGGGTGGGACTTTCGGAAACAGTTCTAAATTGGTTTGAATCCTACTTAAAGGACAGAAACAACTTTGTTTCTATAGGTAAATGCAAATCTGAGTTCACAAATATGACATGTGGTGTTCCTCAAGGCTCCATCTTGGGGCCTCTTCTCTTTAACGTCTACATGCTACCACTGGCTCAGATAATGAAAAACAACAAAATAAGTTATATAAAGACAAAATAAGTTATATAAAGAATATATCTAGGATTAAAAGACTAATGTCACAGCAGGATTTGGAAAAACTTGTCCATGCCTTTATCTTCAGTAAACTGGACTACTGCAATGCTGTCTTCACAGGTCTCACTAAAAAATCTATTAGAAAGCTGCAGCTGATTCAGAACGCTGCTGCTTGAGTCCTCACTAACACTAAGAAAGTGGATCACATCACTCCTGTTCTGAAGTCTTTACACTGGCTTGCTGTGTGTCAAAGAATAGATTTCTAAATACTGCTGCTGGATTATAAAGCACTGAATGGTTTAGGCCCAAAATACATTTCTGACCTCCTGCTAAATGATGAAGCATCCAGATCTCTCAGGTCTTCAGGGACTGGTCAGCTTTCTGTCCCCAGAGTCAGAACTAAACATGGAGAAGCAGCGTTCAGTTATTATGCTCCAAATATCTGGAACAAACTCCCAGAAACCTGCAGGTCCGCTGCAACTCTGACTACTTTTAAATCCAGACTAAACTGCACTGTAACTTTTATCCATGTATTTTTTCTTTTAATGTTTATTTTATTATCTTTTCTTTTTAATGACTGATTTTAAATGCCATTTTCTTAATGTCTTTCATTTTTTGTAAAGCACTTTGAATTGCCTTGTGTTGAAAGGTGCTACTGTATATAAATAAACTTGCCTTGCGACTGCTCACCTGTAAATGCTATCAATAGGAAGTTTCCTGACGATACAACAATATCGTAATATTTGTGAACTTTAGCAAGGGTGGCACACACACACCTATCCTCTGTCACAAGCATCGTTGATGAGGGATGTGCATTATCGTAAGAGAAACATTTTGAACCTGTCCGGAGAGGGTTTGCCCTCCTCCCCGTTTGGAGGTGGACAGAAATGTCAGGGTCAGCCAACTCATCTAATGATGTATAACTTTGGATCTTGGAACAGTATGTTGTCATCTTAAAGCATTGTGAGTGGTTGTGCATGCCCAGTTGACCCTTTCTCATTGAAATGAGCCCAGTCAATACTTATTTCAAATAATCCATGACATGTCCGCCTGGCTCTAAAGGCTCTGTGACACAGATGGTTTGTTATGGCAGACTCGTGTCTGGTTGGTTTCTTAATTGTTAGTGCTGAGAAAGACAGGAATGCTTTTAAATGTGCAGTGGGATAAAGAGGGTATGTATGTGTGTTTTTGTGAGACAGAGAGAGAGTAAGAGGGCAGAAAGGGGGCTTCAAAGCATGTGCATTAGAGGTTCACCGTCGAGTGATATTTCATGACGTTCTACAGGTCCCTTCCGCATTAAGAAGAGAATGGAGAACTTTTTATCTCATTTCCCTCTATTTAATCTTCCTGTCGTGTTCGGGTCAAATCTGATGGTTCACCACTTTCATCAATCATAAATATAGTGTTTTACATCTGATTGCTTCAAGGCCTCCACAGTAGGCATTTGAACATACAGTATACAATTGCTGATCAGCACTTTCATTGAATTTCGAATGCTTTAGTCTCCTTTGTAACACCTATGGTGTTCCCGGTCAAAACTAGGTAAACATTATGTTCAACCAACAGATAGTACACACCCACAGATCCACACCCATGCTAGTTTCGGAATACACTTTCTTTGTCTATCCACTGAAGTTATTCATGTAAACCAGTAGTGTGACATTGTTTACAGTTTAAAAGGGTGGTAAATAACATTTGGTGATAAGAGCAGTTAAAACAGGCCGGTCCAATTGGACCGGGAAAACCAGAGTCTGGCAAAGATAAACTTTGCTTTATCTATATGGCTTTGAAAAGAATCGAATTTCCCTCATAGGTGCTGACCTCACCAAATATCAGTTTACATTCCCTGACTCTGCTGTGTGCTGGGAGCAACCTCGCAAAACTCAGAGACCGTTAGAACATTCCTTGACCAGTGAGAAGCCTGTTTAACGATATGGGGGGCAGAGAGGAGAAAAGAAAGGGAAGTCAGAGCCTCTTTTGACAGTGAAGGAGGGAGAGAAGGAGGAGGAGGATTAAGGCCAGGTCATTCTGCCCTGCTATGGTCACATTTAAGACCACAAGACCCCCTAACCTGTGTGAATGGAGCCAGTTCAAGTGCAGGCACCCTTCCCCAATAGCACACACACACAGCCACACACAAAAGTTCACACAGATACACACACACATTTTGCCCCCGGGGTTCACTCTTCACTTTCATGTGCTGACATGGGTTGTTGGGCGGTCTTTCAGAGACCTTTGCGCGAGCGTGGACTAATAGGCTCCCTCGCTGAATAAACTTGTTCCATTCACAACGCTGGGCTAAAGGGATGCTGGGAGGAAAAGGAGGGGGGGAGAGAGGGCCTAGTCACTCCATACACTCTCAAGAGTTAACGTGTAAACTGCATTAGCACCTTTTTCAGTGAAGTTATACATTAAATATATATATATAAGAATATAAAGGCGCTTATACAATTCACACTGTAGAGTATTGTTTGTATGTGTGTTCATAACACATTAGACCAGGTGCCAAAGTTCATTAACCAACAGGAGTGTGATTCATATAGTTTTGTAAGGTTAGGATCTTTTTAATGTACATTTCTCAAAACACAGACATTTAAAGACAACATTAATCTAAATAGACCAGGAGATGTACAAACAAAGTTTGCACAACAGAAATATAAAAATACAACAATACAATCACCCCAAAAAAGAAAAACTAAATCACCATGACAGTGAGGATAATCACAACTGTCTGTATCCATTAGTCCTGATTCCCCAGATCCCTTACATTTCTGCAATTCGATGAAGCCTAACAGAAATACACGTCTTTGCAAAGAAAGAAAATTGCTGATCCTCTCATATCAATGTCTCAGGAGAATAGAAGTCAATCTACCTCTGCTGTCATCATGGTCAGCAATCTTTGATTCTGAGGAATGAAGTCAGGCATTTATAACAAATACACGTGACTATCTATTAACACCCCAATGTAGCACAAGGAGACATTATATTTAAATTGTACAGTTTTCCACCATAGCGTTTTTTAAAGATCTCAACATTTCCAACTGCACTTGAAGGCAGCCTGATTTATTTCTCAGCAGATAAATGAGACAGGGACTGTGCCTTGTGTTGGAGCTTGTGTAGGAAACACGCTTGTGTAGGAAACACGCTATCAAATTCCTGCAAGCAGAATCCATGCAGTCAGCTGTCACAAACTTGCAGGCAGTTGGGTACAGTGCTTTTGTTTTGGTTTGTTTATACCCTTGCCTTCTGGTGCAGAAGCTGTTTTAAGCCCCTGTCCTCTGGCTGTGGGAGGCTAGGATGTTTACTATATCTAAAAACATTATATATAGAGACCAACATCGATTTGTTTTTTTCAAAACCAATTATATTAAATGTTCTTGTAGTTTCAGTGTGTTTAGTAATGTATGATAAAGTACAGTGCTAATCTGCCCTGTGCAAGTAGACCCCAAAAGGGTCTTGATCACCTGCCCTTTTTCAAAAAGTAATTTATAATGTTTTAATGTTGTGCATGAAGCCTTAACCAAGCTAGATCCTAAGAAACCGGCTGGCCCGGACAACGTAAAACCTTTTTTAAAGATAGCTGCATATTTTATTGCTCCACCTCTCACTACTCTTTTTAACCTCTCCCTCAGCACTAATGCAATTCCAAAAGTATGGAAGTCAGCTTATGTCTTGCCTTTACTGAAAGGAGGGGAGGCCACCTTATTAAATAACTATAGGCCAATCTTTAAATGGTCAGTTCTGGCGAAGGTGCTCGAACGCCTAGTGAGTGAACAAGTAAAGGTGTTTTTATGTAAATATGATATCCTGTCTAAACATCAGTCAGGATTCAGAAAGAAACACAGCACCATCACTGCCACAATGAAAGTGGTGAATGACATTACGAGTATCTTAGATAATAAGCAGAGTTGTGCAGCTCTATTTATTGACCTGTCCAAAGCGTTTGACACCGTCGATCATCACATTTTAAAGCAGAGGCTCCTAAGTAAAGGCATGTCCAGCCTTGCAGTGGGGTGGTTTGTGAACTACCTCTCTGAAAGGTCCCAATGTGTTAATTTTGATGGGCTGTCTTCTGAGTGGTTAAACATTGCTAATGGTGTTCCTCAAGGTTCTGTTTTAGGTCCACTTTTATTCTCCATATATATTAACAGCGGAGGTGGGAATGTGGATGAAGCTACTTTACATTTCTATGCGGACGATACCGTGATGTACTGTGCAGGTCCCTCCATTAAAGAGGCTGGTGTTAAATTGCAGGCTGTTTTTAACATTATTCAGACTCAGCTCTCTGAGCCTAAGCTTCTTTTAAATGTTGATAAAACCAAGGTAATGCTATTTTCAAAAGCTAAAAAGACACCAGAGCCTGGTTTAGATATTGTTACTATGCAAGGAACACAACTTGAAGTTATTTCCTGTTACAAATACCTTGGTATCTGGCTTGATGATTGTCTTACTTTTAAATTTCATGTAAATAACCTGCTTAAAAAGTTGAGGGTTAGACTAGGTTTCTTCTACAGGAACAAGTCCTGTTTCTCGCTTGAAGCCAGGAAAAGGCTAGTCACTGTGACCTTTTGACCTGTGCTGGACTATGGTGATCTGGTCTATATGAATGCACCTGCCCATTGCCTGAACAAGTTAGATGCCGCCTATCACAGCGCACTGAGATTTGTCACAAATTGTAAAGCACTTCCACATCACTGTACCCTGTATGCCAAGGCAGGTCTGCCATCACTTACTGTAAAGAGGCTCAGTCTGTCATGGATGAGTAAAGGAAGCAGGACCCAAATGCAGATAACTTTTGAGAAACCCTTTATTTCAAGGATAAATGAGAAATACCGAACAGAACACTCACCGGTGAACTCCGTCACCAACAAACAATGACCCAACACAGAACACAGAAAGAGACAAGACTAAATACAAGAAGGGGTAATCATGACAACGAGAAACAGCCGGGCAGGGGAGGAGAAACACAAGGACAACAGGTGAACACAATCGGGTAATCAGGGAGGGAAACAGACAGAAAGCAGACAGGCAGGAAACGGGGGTGAACACTGAACACAATAAAACAGGAAACCCAAAGACAAGAAAAACACCAACACAGACAAAACTACCAAGGTGACATAACATGTGAATTGTGACAGAACCCCCCCCCTCAAGGGACGGATTCCAGACGTCCCTAAAAAAAAAGTCCAAAACCCCAAGCAGGGTGGGCGGAGGGGGTCCGGAGGACGGGTCTTGGGCTGACAGCCCAGGAACACAGAGGAGGACCAGGAAGGGGTCTCGAGCGGACGGCCCGGGGGGCAAGGTACAGTCCAAAAAGGGGGATTCGGGCGGACTGCCCGGGGACAAGGCAGAGAACCAGGAAGGGGTCTCGGGCGGACGGCCCGGGGTTAAAACAGAGTCCAAGGTGGGGACCATGGAGGACCGAAGGCAGCGGCAGGAAGAGTCAGGGGCCCGGGTCCGAGGGCGAAGGCAACGGCAGGAAGAGTCAGGGGGCCGGGCCCGAGGGCGAAGACCGCGGCTCTCGGGGGGCCGGGCTAGGGGGCGAAGACCGCGGCTCTCGGGGGGCCGAGCTCGAGGGCGAAGACCGCGGCTCTCAGGGGGCCGAGCTCGAGGGCGAAGACCGCGGCTCTCAGGGGCCGGGCTCGAGCCGGTGTCAACCGGACAGGATCAGGAGACCGGGCAGGAAAGCGCTGATGGGCCAGCTCCGGAGATCGGGCAGGACCCGGTGTCGGCCGGACAGAAACTGGAGCCGGTCGGACAGGCTTCGGCAGGATCCCCCACGGAAAAGGATCAGGAGTTGGCAGGAACCCCGGCGAGACCGGTGATGGACATGGGGCTGGGAGGGCCCCCGGTAGAACCTCCAACGGCACGGGATATAGGGTTGGCAGGACCCCCGCCAGAAGAGTATTCAGCGGGAGCATTTGGGGGAGTCCACGTGTATATTAAAATCGCCAAGTATCACAATGTTGAAGAGAGTGGGACATACTGAGGTGATGAAGTTAAAAAATTATGGGATGAAGGTTGAGTTGGATTTTGGAGGACGGTAGACTAGTACAACAAGTATAACTGTCAGGGATCTGGGTGGAAAACATTTAAAAGCAAGGCACTCAAAGGACTGAGTATGGGGAATAGTCAGTGGTTGGAGAATAATAGTTTTTTTGTGCAGAACAGCAATGCTGCCACCGTTACCATGGGCACGGGCTTTTTCAATGTAGTTGTATCCAGTAGGGGATGCTTCATTTAGGTGGAAGAAAACTCCCTCTTTATGCCAGGTTTCAGTTAAAAATATCAAGTCTGAGCCATTGTGCGGGCTAGCTGGCTAGCTGGCTAAGGAGCAGCGGACCAGGCAGAGGCTATTCAACCCGGGACAGCGAGGCTGGACTGTCCGGGAAGTCCCCAGGAGATGCTTGGTGGAGGCAGGGGAATCCAACAGTGTCTCAGAGGTTGAAGAACTTGACAGAAAATCCACGGAGGCGATGACCGTAGGTGGCTAGCTACAGCGTAGCAGGTATGGAGACTTCAGCCACAGGTTTAAAAAAAAATAAAAATAAATAAATAAATAAAGGGCTAAAAACAACGAAGCTAAACGAGACAAAGTGTTAAAACACAGTTTTAATAGAGTACAGAATATAGAATAGAACTAAATTAAGGCTAAACATAAGTTAAAACGCAGACGGAGAAGCGGCGAACAGAGCAACGCCAGGCGTCCTCTCCCCTCTGGTGAATCAATATAGTATGACAATACTATAATGAAGGAACATGAAACACATGAAACATATGACGTCCTTTTTTGTTTCATGTGGAACCTATATGCTGCAGGTCTCCCCTGAAAAAGAGATCTATGATCTCAATGGGACCAATCTGGTCAAATCAAGGTTTGAAATGAAATGAAATAATACATGTTACCCATTTCACAAAGGGTTAACGGTACAGGAGTTCCTTAGCCAATCGTCACACAAAGCTTCCAACACAGAAGTGCCTTAGCCAATCATATTGCAGCTGCTAAATCCACCGTGGAGAACTACATTTTAGCAACATGCAGTTCATAGTTCTCCATGTCCACTTGTTGCTGATGGTTGTGGTAGAGGAGCTGTAGATGTTGCACTAACATCTGTAACATGGTCAGTAGCGTCTGGAGCACGAACGCAACCCTGCCATTAACCCTGCTGTGTATTGTAGAGTGTTAGTTACTGACACCTGCTCTGGTTAACTTATAGCCCTAAAAAACCAATCTAACATAAAAGAAAGAACCTATGACATCTGTTTGCCTCATCTTGGCCAACAACAATTCACATTGGAACACACCCCAGAGACCACAGACCTCCATTTGCTTTGTCATTCAAAGAGGAAAACCAGAATATGAAAGTCTGTACAAGCCGTTGTTATGTTCCATAAATACAACTAAGAATTTACCTCTGGGGTTGTCATATTTGGTGAAAATATCAATGTATTAGATTGATCTGATGAGATGAAGAATGACTTAAGTAGTTTTTTCTTTTTTCCTTGTGTCCTTTCCTCTTCTCTTGCACTGATTCACTTACGCTGAACAGCAGATCAGTGTGGATTAATTTACAGACATCTCCTCATCTGATTGAACATGCTGAATCAGAAGGGGTAGCATGTCGACAGCAGTGTTGGGGTTAACACGCTCCAAAGTAACCCGTTAGTGTAATCAGATTACATTTTACTGTAATGCAGAAATGTAACGCGTTACTGTTGATAACAGTAGTAATTACATTACAGACTCTAAGCACAAAATTATCTTGTTACTTTCATTACTTTAAGGTCTCCAACCATCTGCATTAAATAAATCAAACGTCCCTTTTCGCTTGCGCTACACTTGCCGAGGAGACGGAGCAGAAATGTCAGAGTTGCAAAGCAGAGATAAACACGCGCAGCAAACATTGTGGAGGACATTTGTGAGTAATTTATTAAAGTAAGGCATTGGTTAAAGTAACTAGTAATGTGTAATGCATTAGTTTTTGGTCGGCAGCGCCAAAAATGCTACGGTGCGGGACACACCCCGAATACATGGCCGACAGACACCTATCTCCAACTTGTCTGCCTGTTGTGTCAGGTCTGCACTAACACGACTCCTTTTGTTTCCAACAACACTGTCGTTGTCTTTGTCTTTGTCTTTGTCTTTGTCTTTGAGGTGTGGAAGTTAATCCTGAGGCTAATGAGGGGTCCCAAGTGTCAGCCAGACAACAATGAGTCCCTGAGCTGATTCATTGTTCAACACTGATCCAAAAACTCTAATTATACAGGGAACTCTGGTTTGGACAAGATGTTTGTTGGTAATGCACCAACAAACGTCTTGTCCAAACCAGAGTTCCCGTTAGCCGGTAATTACCAGACTGTGACCGGTAAAATATGCGGAAGTCCGGCAAATCTAAATCTCTCCGGTCAACATGTCCGGTACAAATATTTTGCCCTTAGCGCAATATAAAGTGTATTCAAATAAACAATAAATAGATTTTTGTTTTTGTTTGTTTAAATTAAATGACACCAAATGACAGCAGCGCTCAGGGATGAAGATGTGAAAAGCCGAAAGCAGCAGTGTGCTGTCCGCTGGTTATCCTTGCACAGGGCAGTGGAGGGTATCAAGCTAAACTGGCCTGCTCTGGTGAAGGAGCTACATGAAGAGGCTGTTGGAGGAAATCCCCAAGCAAAAGGCCTCCTTGGTCAAATCCAGCCATCCTACTTTATCGCCTGGACTCACGCACTGGCTGATGTGCTACCTGTTATGACCAAACTGAATTTGGTTTTCCAGAAAGAGGATGTCAAGCTGGCCACAATCCGACCAATGGTTCACCGATCAGTTGCGGCACTCACACAGTTGAGGGATTCCCCCGGTCTCGAAGAAGAGAGGTTTCAGGCAGATTGCCAAAATGGCATGTACAGGGGTGTGAATGTGACACACGCAGATGACCGGTCCCGGCAGGCTTTCAGTAATGTCCGTGTACGCTACATGTACATTACACATCTTATAGATGCTTTACACAACCGCTTTCCTGAAGAGTCCCTGAGTATTATCACTTGCTTTGACGTCCTTCTGAACCCATCCCAATACCCAAATGCACAAAGTGGTAAGTAGGCCTCCCTAAAATGGTGTCACAAGTTATTTAAATGTGTTTACTTGCGTTACATAAGACAATTCATTATTTCTCCGTCCCTTCAGCGCTTCAAATATACGCTGAACCAGCCCTCAGAACCATTATTGGTCATTTTGGCCAAGGGATTGCCAGCGAGGATGACTCAGCGCAAGCCAGTGCCCCTCTCATTGATGCCACAAGCGCCCACAGAGATGCCATCCCCGTGATGACAGCACTCCGCAGATACGGAGGCTTGCATTTCTTAACGGCTTGCGAAGTCCTCGTAAGAGATTTAGGCAACATCTATCCTGAGTGGGTCCCTGTCTCCAGTGCGCCGGCAGAGAGAGGATTCTCTCTAGAGAACAGAATCAAAACAGCACAGCGAAGTCGGCTTGGCGAGAACAAGGTCACACGGATGCGCATTGCCAGTTGTGGAGAGACACTCCGGACCTTTGATTTGAAATCCGCAGCTACCCACTTCACAGGTCTGAAAACGCGTTTGTATTACACAGGGCATTTTGCTCTAGTTTTGTCAAAGAGTTTGTGTTACAATTTGTTTAAAGGCTATTTGTTAACAAGTCGGCAGCTGCAAGCTTTTATTAAAATGCTTACGACAGGCCTATACTCTTTTAGTTTGTGAACAAATAATAATCGTTATGTTTTATTTTATCCGACTACATGTAGGCCTAAAGCTGAGGAACATGGGTTTTTGGTTTATTATATTATGGCTTGCGCAATGTAGGCTATATTTATTTATTTTCCGTTACACACGATATTGGCAGAACTTGTTTGAACTTTTATTAAAAGTCACTTTTCAAAAAAAGATACATCTGAATGCCTTGATTATTTCATCCTTAATATAAAGTTGTTATCAATTTGTTTTAAAGCTCAATAAATAACAAAGAAGACCTTTGACTGGGAAATTTACAATTTGTCCAGAAGATTTAAATCCTACCGGACAGGGTGACCGGCACACATTTGTGGAACTCTGGTCCAAACTGTTCATTTCACATCCAAGTCTGATTCACACCACAAAAACTATTCATACAAAAAAAAAGACTTTTCACCATTATATGAAGTATTTTACAAATACAAAATTGACACAAAAAAATTAAATACGAAGGACAACCCATCATCTGCAGTTCAATCTAATCATGTTGATGCTGTACCCTTTGGTTGATTCGGTAAAAAGACTTAAAACACATGGGGAAAAGCTACAATCAGCTATGTTTGGAATTATTATTTAAATCATGTAAATATTCTGTTTTGAATGTGTTCATTAACAGTTTTGAAAACAGACAGGCATTTAAAAAAGGAGCCGCACATATTCATTGTTTTGCAGATGTTTGAATATCATAAGAAAAGGGTCAATTCAATTCAAAACCTTTATTTATCCAGGTAAAATCCCTTTGAGATCAATGATCTCTTTTTCAAGGGAGACCTGCAATGGATTTTAGAATGTGGTCCTTGAAAGCATTTTTTGTGACAGCCATGACTTCCGTTTGGCTGAATGCTGGAAGACTTTGACAATGTGACTTCCATTTTAACCAATTAATGTTAGCTTTAAAATGAATAGTTTGGAACAACTTGCACCACATGAGTGTTTCCAGGTGTTACAGGCGGGACCTCCGTCTACATGCAGTAAACACCTAAACAACAAATAAAACTGCACTACAGAGACAAGTTATTGTCTATACAAATTGCATAGCTTCATCAGGCCTGTATAAACACGTGCATTAACACCTCAGGAGGCTTTGGCACAGGACCAGTGTATGGCAGCAGTGTTGTTTTGAGTCCCTCAGCTCTATGTTAAAAGGCTAAGCAGCAAGGGAGACTAGCCATGAGAAAAGTTGAGAGGTAACCATCAGAACTAAACAAAAACGCCTTGGACAGTAGCTGCAATAGAGTGGTGCAAGAACAAGTCCTAAAACTTGGAATGGAGTTATCACTTTACAACTTTCAGTTCCCTTGTATCGAAGTCAGCTTTTTTTGTTATTTTTTCAAAAAAAACTGAAATCAGGTCAGTGGTGAACACAAGCCGAAAATATTTGTAATGTTCTGTACAGCGGTCGTTAACAGCTAACTAAAAGGGACTGAACGTTAGCACGCCAACTCACTGCCTTTAGCTTTGCGGTGTAGATGCTCAGCCGTGCTAACGTGATGTAGTTCCTTTTATAGCTTAGCGTTTGCTTTTACTTCTGCCAATTGCATTTAGACCTCACAAATCACAGGGTGGCACTAATATGTGGAGAGTATTCAGCCCTCCAAAACAAAATCCCACCTTTTTCTCCGACCTCTCTGACCTTCTAACTCAACTATGCGCAATATATCCATCTGTGCTCCTCGTAGGGGATTTCAATATCCACATTGATGACCCGACCAGTAAATATGCAATGCTTCAACTTTACACAGCACATCAACTTCCCCACACACAGCCGTGGACACATCCTGGACCTAGTCTGCTCCACTGGTCTCACCACCCATCACCTATCCAGCCTTGACCTTCACATCTCCGACCACCTGGCCATCACCATGGACATTAATATCCCCATCCAAAAACACAAGCGCACAATAACCTTCAGAAACTGCCTTCCCCGCCTGACAATCCGTGTCAACTGGTGGACTACAACAACACCACCCTCTCCTCCTGTCTGAACTGGCCCCCCCAAAAAAACACACATTTAGCTCCCTGGTACACCCCAGAACTCCGGCCAAATAAATTCACAAAAACGCCAACTGGAAAGCCTTCACAAGAAAACCACTAAAACAGTTCATCTCCATGCCTACACCGACTACCTGCAACAGTACAGTAACGCACTCAAAGCAGCCCGGTTCAACTACTACTCACAGCTGATACACTCCGGCTCCAGCAACCCCAAGGCTCTGTTCTCCACCATCAGCACACCCCTTAAACTCTGTGACCATGCCACCGCATCCTTCACAAACGCACAGTGCAATTCTTTCCTCTCATTCTTTCAATCCAAAATCGACAGCATTTATAGAAACCTGACCTCCTCAGCTGCCCTCCCCATCTCCCCTCCTGGCTCCCCTCCCTTCACCTCACAGCCCCTATCCCGGTTCTCCCCTGTGACCCCAATGCAACTGTCCACCCTCATGGCTGGAATGAACTCCACCTGCACTCTGGACCCATACCAACAAAATGTGTCAGGGAATGCCTCCCTGCCATCTCCCAACTCATAACCACAATCCCTCTGCTCTGGATCAGTCCCCCCCTCACTCAAACTGGCTGCTGTTACACCCATACTGAAAATACCAGGGGCCTCATTTATAAAGCCTTGTGTAGGATTCACGTGGGAAGGTTGCTTACGTCGGACAAAGCAAATAAATAAGCACAGACATTTTCCGATGTATTAAACACTGCGTACCGTCGTAGGACGTGTACGCCAGTTTCCCTTAATAAATCACAATCAACTCAAAATGCGGCGTAGCTTTTGCGGGCTTCACGTAACGCCCATATTTACCTATAAATAGTCAAAGAAACGGCCCGTATTAATATTCATTTTGACTGACTGCATGAAGAAGATCGCAGGAAATGACGACAGAACAGCTAAAAAAGACATTTCACACCGTGTCAGATTTTGGTTCTTTTGGGGAGGTCGAGATAAATCACATTGTTTGGTGGATGCAGTTTGAACCAGAGTAGCAGCATGGAGGTCGGATCGTCACCAAAATAAATAAATAAATAAGTGGTCCGAAAAAAGTTAATGACGAAATACACATAACCCGTCAAGTTAGTTTTTTTATAAATCGCAAACATTGCTTCGGAACTGGCGTACGCCATCTTTTGAGCGTACGCACCGTTTATAAATGAGGCCCGTGGACTCACACCTGACATCATGTCCAACTTCTGGCGCATCTCGAATCTCCCCTTCCTATAAAAACTACTCGAACGTGTTGTAGCCTCCCAACTAAAATCCCACCTCAGCTCCAATAACCTGTTAAAACCCTTTCAATCAGGATTCCGCACAAAACATAGCACAGAAACAGTCCTCCTCAGAATCACTAACGACCTCCTCCTCTCCTCTGACTCCGGAAACCTCAACATCTTCATCCTCCTCAACCTCACAGCAGCGTTCAACACCATCAACACCATCAACCACGCCATCCTGCTGTCCCACCTGGAATCATCACTCAACATCACCGACACTGCACTCTCCTGGCTGAAATCCTACCTCACCGACAGACACCAGTTCATCCATATCATTAACTGCACTTCCTCCACTACTCCTCTGTCCCAAGGCGTCCCCCAGGGTTCGGTGCTTGGTCCCCTCCTCTTCATCCTCTATATCAGGGGTAGGGAACCTTTTTCCTCTCAAGGGCCATTTAAATATTTACAACATCCTCCGAGGGCCGTACAAATTATTGAACTCAACCTCTGCTTAAAAAAACAAAAATCACAGCCCATTCATTTGGCCTTTCTTTCATGCTGTCCAAAGAAAAAGCAACCTCTTAATCCAGATATCTTACCATGACTCGGTCATGCATGCACGTGCACGGTTGTGGCATGACCACCAACACAGAAAGATATGGACACAAAATGTGTGCAAATGTATTTAGTGTCCTATCCATGTGAACTGTGGAGGCTATTTTTATATAACATTAGAAAGACTGATTCTCATTATTACATTATAAGCGTATTGTGCTCATTGTATGTGCTTCGCTCCCACACACAGCTAGGAAGCAGCATTATGAAGATTCCACTATATCTGCAGAAAGCTTCAGAAAAAACAAATCACGTATGATGGCGCCAGAGTATGGAGGGACACAGGCCGGCCGAATGCTGATTGGAGGATCGTGTTGCCAAGAGACTTTTTTCTAAGTCTGCGCACCTACCAAAGAGAACCAAGTCTAAACCACGGTATCTCTTCAGCTAGTCTTGACCAATCATAAATGTACGGGCAACGCCCTGTGTAATACAAATGTATGCATGCACGAGGTTCAACGCTCTTTTCCGGAAATAGTGGTTACAGATTACAGCTTTGCTCCCTGTGATTTTCTATGACGTGACGGAGTCCTTGGCCAAGTGAATATATGTCTTTTTCTCTCTCATGATAAATAGTTAAACTTAGAAGTCGTCTGTCTTTCCTGGAATTTTGACAACAGAAAATGTTTTAAGTAGGGGGTGGACCTAACATCCTCTAAGGGGGTCCGGTCCGGGGGCATGCACCCCCGGGAAGATAAATGCTGAAGTTAAAACCATCAATCTGTCATATAGTATTTTATATCAGTTTTTCCTTTATTCTCTTAATGTTGTATAATTATAATGATCTTATAAAGATGTGCCTCTACCTCACTGGTTGTAGAAAAAGCTTCTTATATTTGTTAGCATAGCTAGCTAACCATATGCTAATAACAACACAGTTATTGACTGTATGATCAGTATGACAGATGAACAGATCGCCACTGGGCTTTCAGCTATAGACACAGCCACGCAAATACTGTGGCATGTGTACGGCTCCTTATGGGTTCTGCAATTTGTGAAGTGGCGAGCGGTGTTCCGGTGCTCTCCTTCACCATTTGTCAGACGAGACATATACTACATGATGACATGGTAGGCTCGTGTTGTGTTCAAGGACCCTGACCTTGGCCAGTATAAACAAGCACTCGCTTGTTTAATTATTTTGCGGTCTAGATTTCATTAATTTTTTTTGTGTGTGTGTTAATAAATTACCTCGAGGGCTGTATCAAATGGTCTCGCGGTCCCTATACGACAAATCAGATATTATCATAATCAGACCCACATCCCGCACCAACACCACCCAGAACTTCACCCTAGACAACGCCACTCTCCTCACATTCGCAATCTTGGAGTAATTTTTGACAGCCAGCTCAAATTCAACAAACACATAAACCATATCACTAGGGCCGCCATCGCCCCTCACTCTCCTTCCCGGCTGCTGAAACCCTAATCCACGCATTCATCACTTCAAGACTGGACTACTGTAACAGCATCCTGTATGGCTCATCACCCAACATTCTAAATAAACTGCAATATATCCAGAACTGCGCTGGGGACAGAGCCTTCTCCATCGCTGCCCCCACCCTCTGGAACCCCCTTCCACAACACATCAGAGACTGCACTGACCTCACCACCTTCAAAACACTGACCAAAACACACCTCTTCAGATTGGCTTTTAATATGTGAATTATGTTGTGTTGCTGTTTTAATATTTATATTCTATTATATCTCGTTTTATCACCACTGTAAAGCGTCTTTGAGCACCTGAAAAAGCACTTGGAAATGAAATGTATTTTTATTATTATTATTATTATTATAAATGTATGTTTGCCACAAATTTTATATTCTGCAATATACCGAAATCTATGCTAACTTCCAGGTCAGCCTACAAAAAAAGGTCATCACTGCAACCACTATTGTACTTTTAGAATCCAGGTCCAGGTATACTACGTCTTTCCACTATTCATTTCTATTGACGGCAGCGTCCATGTAAAGTTGGCATCAACCCTCAAGGGGTGAAAACAGTATTTCCGTTCTCGAAGTTTTCATAATAAAACCGGAAGTATTCCCATCACTGTCAAATTATTTCAGTGATATCTGCCGTACTCATCCACAAAAAACATCAGTTTATCCTTGTTTATTACACAACATTGATTGGTTTAAATTGTGTTTTAATCTTCGATTCGGAGAAACAAATAGTTTTTTCGGAGTTTAGGATAGCCGAAGACACTACACTACCCATAATCCTCAGCTACAACATCCGCTTTGCTTGACAAACCCCGTGATAAGTCCTCAAGCTCTGTGATTGGATGTTGGAGTGGCAGTGCGCCAAGGTTACACCGAGCGTCAAACAGCTCTTTGAAATGGAATGAAACCACGGCAGACTATCCAAAACTGGACTCGAACGGCTCCAGCCCCACCCTACAGCACTACACATGCTGGCTAATTGTGTTTCGCATGTTCTATGGCACGTCTCTACTGGGAAAAAGACGTTTTCGTATTTCCCATAATTAGAAGTTGCCAGTATTAAACTGTGTACATCCTTGGAGGTTTAGGGGATGGGAAACCTCTGAAAAAGGAAATGTGTCTCTCAGAATCGAAAGGGAAAAACCTATGGGAAAAACACAAAAGCATTGTACACAATTTAAACCAATAAATGTTGTGTAATTAACAAGGATAAACTGATGTTTTTTAGTGGATGAGTAATGCAGATATAGCTTTAAAATAATTTGACAGTGAGGGGAATAAGGTTTAAATCAAATTTAAAACATATAATTAATAAATGGGTGTAAATTGCTTGTGTCCATAATGGACAGTAGTGATGTGTTGGTCGCGAACGAGCCGGCTGATATGAATGATATGATGATCTCCGTGCTACAGCTGCTCCGTGCATGCATGCAGTGACATGTAATATCCAAGGATTAGAGACGGTTGGATGCTGCTGTTTTGAGCATTGCAATACATTTATTTTCACAATGTTATTTATTTATGATTATCCTTAGGCTCAGCAAATATTTGATGTCAGCTGTTGCTGTCTTTTTTTCTATAGTTAATACTGAAATAGAGCCCTGCTGTTTTGTTAGTTTTTTTTAATTTAAATATAATTTAAAAATGTCGATACAGTACCCCCTTTTTTTAAATGTCTATGCATTTCATTACATGACATGTCACTTGTTAGACGTTTTTATTCAAAGCGACTTACATACTCAATGCTGTGGGCAATCCCCACATGAACAATTTGGGGTGAAGTGTCTTGCCCAGGGACACAACGACATGCTGACTGCAGTGGAGTTTGAACCAGTGACTCCCTGATCTGAACACCAACGCACAACCCACTGCACCACACGCCTCCCTCGAAGTAGAAGTATGCTTAAGTTTTTATAGGTGTTGCAATCTGCTTTGTGTAGTGTGGTTCTACAAGCAAGTCAGTGCATTCATTGGGTGGTATCAGAGAGTTAAGGGTCTGTAAATGCAATGAAAACAATTGGCCACAGCAAATCATTTATATTAAGCATGTCATTTTTACTTTTGAACACTTCAGTACAAAGGATGTATTGAATAATTTAAGTGATATATGTGTACACATATAAATCATTAGTCAAAACAGGGCTACATTTGATTGAATTATAAAAGGTATTATAAGTGGTAAACTGAAGAGCCGCTTGGGAGCCGAATGAGCCGGCTCTTCTTGGTGAGCCGAGCCAAATGATCCGGCTCGCCAAGAAGAGCCGGAATTCCCATCACTAATGTGCAGCATTAATACCCACATGACAGCTAAGGTCAGAATATCTTTATTTAATAGCTGGTCTTATGTCTGTGACCCCTCCTGTTGTTAATTGATTCGGCTCGCCAAGAAGAGCCGGAATTCCCATCACTAATGGGCAGCATTAATACCCACATGACCGCTAAGGTCATAAGAGCTTTATTTAATAGCTGGTCTTATGTCTGTGACCCCTCCTGTTGTTAATTGATAAGCCTGAAACATGCACTTGTCAAGGTTCAGAGGCACATTTTGCAAATATGACAGTAGCCATCGATCATCTTAAGATAAGATACTTTATTGATCCCAAGTTGGGACATGTTTTTGTTACAGCAGCATGTAACATGCAATTTATTGTTACTTTGTAATTCTACTTCACTACAAGTCAGAGGTTAACCTGGTATTTCTACTCCACTACATTTATTTGAGTTACTTAGCAGATTCTGATTAATGATGTGAAATGTATACAACCCTTAAATCAGACTTTAGTTACACCTGAATAAAATTCAGGGAAGGTGATTATCAAGTGCCAAAATAAACTATGCAATATATTGGACGTTAAGTACTTTGGATAGATAGATCTTTATTTGTCATTGTACAGGTACAACGAAATTACAACAGACTCAAGGTGCCAACACGCAACAACAAGACAATATAAAAACAACAAGACAATATAAAAACAACAAGACACTATAAAAACAACAAGACACTATAAAAACAATAAAAACAATAAATGGGACTTAAAAAAGAGAATATGTAAATAAATAAATAATAAATAAATTAAATTGCACGATTCCCCTCGTATTGCATGGAAGACTTATATAATTTAAATATTAGCAGCGTTTAGTGCACATATGGCCCTGGGAAAAAAACTGAACTTGAGTCTGTTTATCCGGGAAGACATGGTACGGAAGCGCCTGCCTGAGCGCAGCCGTACACAGTGCTCGTTACCCGGGTGGTGTGGGTCTTTGAGGATTTTGACTGCCTTCTTAAGGCAACAAGAGCTGTACAGTACCTCCAGGGAGGGGAGGGGGCAACCGATGATCTTCTGGGCCGAGTTGATGACCCTTTGGAGCGCACCCCTCTTTGCGGCTGTGCAGCTGAGGAACCACACGCAGATGCAGTAGGTGAGGATGCTCTCCACGGCGCAGCGGTAGAAGGACATAAGCAGGTCCTGTCTGAGGTGGTAATTCCTGAGTATTCTCAGGAAGTAGAGTCTTCTGCTGTGCCCTCTTGACGGTTGCCGTGGTGTTGGTCCTCCAGGACAGGTCCTCCGCCAGGTGAACGCCCAGGAATTTGATCACTGAGACTCTCTGCACACAGCCTCCATTAATGTACAGGGGCTGCATGACGGTCTTCTTCCTCCGAAAGTCAATGATAATGTCCTGGGTTTTCAGCTTGTTCAGCTGCAGATTGTTTACTTTGCTCACTGCTAGCAGTTGCTCCACCTCTTCCATGTACGCGGTTTGTCAGGCCTAATATTTATCTGTAGATACCCCCAAAGTTTTTTTCTTATTCAAATTAAGACCTTAAAGTATTCTTTAATATCTAAATAAAGCCTTATTATTTTTGTCTGTTTTGCACATCCTCCTGTTAATATCTTTGGATGTCCTGCACTAAACTGTTTTATTGTAGAGATCACTACAGTATCTTCTTAATATTTTATATTCTATATTTCTATCATGCCTTCTACTTTCCCCCTATTTTATATGTAGGCTACTCTTAATATTTAAATGTTTCATCAAATATAACATATTCAACAAAAAATTCAATAACGTGCTTTAACCACTAGGCGGTGCGGGTTAAAAAACGGTCAAGTTTACAGTGTTAACACAATAAATTATACTTTCCAGTATAATTTCCAGTTTGGTTTATGACGGATTTATTTTGTTAGCCACACAAATATTGTTTTGATATTTGTAACACCAAACCGACAACATTTGGTCTCAACATGTAGTTAATAAAACATAATAATATCAAACGTAATATTACCATTAACTTTATTGTGAAATTAAAACAGAACGATAAGAAAATACAGTTTCAGTCTCTCAGTTTAAAGCTTATGCATTGTACCATGAACCTATATAGACCTGTAACAATCAAGGAGGAGTTGGAAAGGTAGTTTCTGAAGATGTTACAAATAACACAAAGCATACAATGCCATAATAACTTTGCATCATTAATGTATTACTTATGTATGTATAACATCTGAAGATGTGTAGTTTTATTCATGTTTTCACATAATTTTACAGGATATTGCTATATTATTTCACATATTGTAGTACTAGACATTGATATCTGATTTGTAAAACATCATAGACAGAAAGGTATATCGGTCATTTAATGGTAAGCTATTGTCATTCTGAATCCATAGATGTGTCTCCCTTCACCCAAAACCCCTGACTATTCTCTCAACTCAGTATTTACATTCTTATATTCAAAGAAAATCAGTAATATCTTTAAAAACTACATGTCCCTGTCTATCAGCTGTGCACCGTTATGGTGTAAATAATAGCCTTTCTACCAATTGGTACCGTATTGTGTGAAGAGAAATTGAAGATGTTGTTTAATTGCTGATATATTTATGATCCACGTCACGTATTGAGTTTCGGCGGCATTTCTTCCAGTTTGTCCAAAGGTCTTCTAATCAGGGCTCTATAAATAAAGAACTACGGCAGATCTGTAATATGTAATGCAACCAAACCGTGTATTACAATGCCGTTATGTGATGACTTTCAAAGAGAAAAGCAAGTACACTCGGAATAAAGTATTATTATCTTTATGAGATGTTTTCGGATTTCACATCGCACAAACACCATATCGCAACGTGCATTGCGGCTAAAACATCCAATCACCGAGCTTCAGCGATAGCTGAGGATTATGGGTAGTTCGATGTTTTAGCCGATCAAAACCTCTGAAAAAGGAAATGTGTCTCTCAGAATCGAAAGGGAAAAACCTATGGGAAAAACACAAAAGCATTGTACACAATTTAAACCAATAAATGTTGTGTAATTAACAAGGATAAACTGATGTTTTTTAGTGGATGAGTAATGCAGATATAGCTTTAAAATAATTTGACAGTGAGGGGAATAAGGTTTAATTAAGAAAACTTCGAGACCGTAAAAACTGTTCACCCCGTGAGGGTTGACGCTAACTTTACATGGACGCTGCCGTCAATAGGGGGAAAGAGGTAGTATATACACGTTCTCCTGGCGAGACCTCAAATAATCTTCGGAATATTTATCAAATTATAGATCCTACACATCCACTGGACGTGGATTCTGAAAGTACAATATACACTTCTCGCTAGAAATCGAATCAAAAAGTTACGGCCAAACTATCCTACAATTTAGGATTTTCCAGAGAGGGTTATTTGTGAATATACGACCCACCGGAGAGTTTGCAGTCAACGGGAGCACGAGAGGTCGAAAACTTTAAAACGTGATTATAGGTCATAATAAGCGCTTGAACAATCAACCTATTTGGTCTTATGAGTTGGAGGACTTGTTGATTGCTGCATTGCTATCAGTTTGATCACAAAGACAGCTGTAATTGGGATAAATGGTTGAACCCTCTTTACAGTGCAGGAAGTTCCTCATGCCTCTTCAGTTTTTTCTCTGTTGTCCATCAGAAAGCCAGGTAGTTTCTTGGACCTTACGTTAAGGAAAACTGGGAGTAAGTTACAAGCAACGGCGAAAATGAAATTCAACATGTTCTGAAACCCATACTTGCCAACCCTCCCGATTTTCACGGGAGACTCCCGATTTCATAGTCCTCTCCCGGTTTCTTCCCGGGGTCATATTTCTCCCACATTTCTCCCAATTTCTGACAAAATCAGATTTACTCACGACTGTTTCCACTCGGACTTTAATACAGCTACACCATTGTTTGGTTTCCATGGTAGCATGTCTCTTTAGCAGCGCGAGCAACTGAAAGTCTGAGAGTGTGAGGAAGATAGTCACAGAAAACAGAACAACAATCGACAACACAACCCTCTGCTCACTCCTTTCCTGGTCCAGCCCACACACATGCTCCATCAAGGGTGGTGCTACAGGCCGCAAGGCAGTGCACTTACAACTACAATGCATGGTAATGTTGATCTAATACAGCTCCGGCGATCCACTAGCACCCCCTCCCGCGGTGGCTTTGGACATTTTCCCGATTTCTGAGGTCTCAAGGTTGGCAAGTATGCTGAAACCTCCAAGCAAAACTCCATTCACTTTGGTAGTTATCACGGGAGATTAGCTTAAGGCCCAGGAACATCAGCAGCGAGAGAGAATGCACACAGATAATGTATTTGTATTACTTCCATTCTCTAGCTCAAATTGACTGTCTCCTCCACAATGAAACGGCCCCTGGAGTGATGCCGGCTGCCTGAACACAAGAGAAAAGTTGATCAGGTGGAGGCAGCTGTGGTGCAGGTTTATGACGCTGGCTGGCTACAGAAGCTGTATTTCAGCCTTTTCTGAGCTGATCAGTTCCCTGAGCCGCTGTGTTTTGAAGTTACATTTTGTTGACAGAAGGCCAAACACATAGTGATAAAACCTATGAATCTCCACAATCGATCTTCAATATATCTATATATATATCTATAAAGCTGTAACTCGCAAAGCATATGGTTTACATTTAAAGTCAGCTTTCTCCAGTTCAATTATTTTTTGAACGTCATGTAAACATGAAAGCTGGTTTCTGTAATCAGGGTAAGAATGACAGAAACATGGATTCCCCAGCAAGAGTTCTGCCATGTTGACAGATAAGCAGTTTCATTAGAAGCTCAGAACATGTGAGCATCTGTAGGAGAAGTCCAGAGACAGGGAGAGCATCAGCTCGGTAAAGGAGAGAGCTGTGACATACACACACACACACACACACACACACACACACACACACACACACACACACACAAAACGCAAAATTGAATCAAGAGGTGGTAATATGTCTGTCAGTAAGAAGAAGAAGAAGAAGAAGAAGAAGAAGAAGAAGAAGAAGAAGAAGAAGAAGAAGAAGAAGAAGAAGAAGAAGAAGAAGAAGAAGAAGAAGACAACATACTTTATCCATCCGTTACAGGGACATTTATTTCCCCACTCTGTTGTGTCATCACACACACAGAGGATACACACACACACACACACCACACACACACACACACACAGAGGATATACATGCACACACAGAGGATATACATGCACACACACACACACACACACAGAGGACATACATGCACACACACAGGGTATACATGCACACACACAGAGGATATACATGCACACAGAGGACATACATGCACACACACAGAGGATATACATGCACACAGAGGACACACATGCACACACACAGTGGATATACATGCACACACACAGAGGATATACATGCACACAGAGGATATACATACACACACACACAGAGGACATACATGCACACAAACAGGGTATACATGCACACACACAGAGGATATACATGCACACAGAGGACATACATGCACACACACAGTGGATATACATGCACACACACAGAGGATATACATGCACACAGAGGATATACATGCACACAGAGGACATACATGCACACACAGAGGATATACATGCACACACAGAGGATATACATGCACACAGAGGACATACATGCACACACACAGAGGATATACATACACACAGAGGACATACATGGACACACACACACACAGGGTATACATACACACAGAGGAC
>CM070479.1:51934523-52017023 GCA_036324585.1 Champsocephalus esox
TGGAGCACGATGCATCTCAAGTGTGCCTTTGGTGACATGCGCACTGAAGAGACTTCTGCTTTCACACCGAGTTCATTATGAAGTCTTTACCCCATCTGATAATAACCCAATGCAGAGGCAATGATGTAATATAATACATTATTTTATATTAAATATTTATATATGTATTTGTATACAGTCTTAAAGTTACAACCGGCCCTTTGAGTGCAGCCATAATGCGGAGGTGGCCCGTGATGGCATTGAGTTGGACCCCCTGCTTTAACTCCTCTGTGCTCATCATTGTTTGGAAGACGCTATCTACACAATGGAACGTACGACAGTTTGAGGATGATCTGCTTCTGACAGCACGTGTTCCCATGGCTACCCAGAAGCAAAGATTAGACATCTGAAGGAGTCTGTATTTCTGCTTCGCCTCACATCAGATGGCACCAGATCGAGGGAGTGTTGATCTGTACAGGTATCAAAATGTTCAACATGTTCAACATCAGGCGACACAACCCGAACAGGCTCGCTTCACGTGATGAGACCTCGGACTGAACATAAATGCAAATAGATATGTACACAAATGAAACATTACCTTTATGCTGATGCAGGTTGTTTTCCTTTGATTACAACCTAAATATCTATATATAATAAATACTTATTTAAAACATATACATTACATACATTTAACTTTACATTCTGTTCTTGTTTATCTTATTCTATTAACATGTATATAGACTCCTACATTAACTTTGTCACAAGTTAACATTCTCTGCAACATTTAGCTTTGTGTATTTATGTATTTTCCTGACACGTATATCCTTGACTTCGTCAGCATTACTTGCACATTGACTGCAACGTCATCAGCACTATTCTACTCTGTTTCTCTTGCACTTTTATATTGTTTTTAAATGTTTTTTATCTCCTGTATCTTTATGTTGCAGGAGCCTGGGACTTCAGATTGCCATTTCCACCCCGTAGCTGCTGTGCCATGATGACAAAGTATTTGATTACATCTTTACACCCAGGCTTTGTAGAAGACGACACTGTCATGATCTCATCTGGAGACAGTGAGATAAGTAGAAACTCTCTCCAATATTTGTCCACCTCCCAATGTTCAGACATGTGAGCCCTTGCTTTTCTCTGCATGTAGGGAACACAGGAACAGCGAGACATGTTTTTATTCCAGACACTGTTGTGGCCTTTCTTGTTTATTGCTGAACCTTGGAGGCCGGATCCGTTTTCTGTTGTGCTGTAATCTGAAAGCCAGGGGTTAATAAACATTCTTTGCCTGCTCCGTCATGTGATGTCTCCGCTTACCTTTCAATAAACATCATATCACGCGTTTGTATTACTGGCAGCTTGCAGCGCTGTTGTCTTTATGGTTGTGCCGCCTCGTTTGATGGCACTCTTCCTTATCGCCACTATCTGTCGGTGCGGCACGTCTGATGCTTTTACTGCTGTTACTTGGTTTCACTTTATACAATAGCTTATAGTCATTCATAACATGCTAGTTTTCATGTCATGCTTTCTTACAGTTCATATGTCTGTCACTGCTGCAGTCCATCATCGGCGTGTGTGTCCCGGCCTCGTGTGCTGGATGGCGTCACAGCCTCCCTGGGTGGCACCCCCTCCTACATGCTGGCCTCCAACAGAGCTGGTGGGCAGATTAGCAAAACAACTTAGTGAGCTCTGCTAGACCAAACAGAACATGCACAATGTTAGTGTGTGACTACAGCTGCTGGGTTACACCGGGGGCTTCCAATGGGGCGACCCGGCCCTCAGGTCTGCAGGCCTTCATTCCATGTACGGATGCACCTCAGCAGTTCGGCCTCAGTGGATGCTCCATCCACCGCTTCTATCAGATAAGAGCAGCAGTAATCAGGCCATGTGGAACTCCTCCGTCTGCTTCTTCCACCACAGCCACAGCAGAATCATTACTACCTGACAATTACACCAGATTGCCCTGTGTTTCATGGTGTAACCATATGTTGTTCCGTTCCTCTGAGAGCTTCCAGTTTCCCCCTGTAAATAATCAACTCCGCCTCTAATTATGACTTCACGAGGAACTCAAGAATGTGGACATGTTTCACATAGTTAATGGTGCCGTCTGCACAATCAGAGGAGAGCAGATGTCCTTTCGTCTGTACTTTGCTGTTTGCAACCGTACAGATGAAATGATACTTCCTTTTTTCAAGTCTTCATTTGTCATATGTACGACAATTGCATTTTCGTTAATGACAGTCCAGTCACAGGCTGCTGGTGTGCTGCGGAAGACGTTCCGTGATGGACCTGCGTGAGCAAGTCAATCGAAGAAGGCATGTGTTCATCTCAACGTTGCTGCTCTAGCTCTGAATGTAAGAGCTATAACACTATTACTTTTCTGGACTTTATAATCAGGTGCAGATTCAGCTTTTTATTCTCATCCTGCTCTAAAAACACATGCTAGCTTTGGAGCAGCAAGTAAGTGTTCCTGTTTCCCATCACCTTGAAGGGCTCTTGTGTTGTAAAGACACATCCGTGGAAGGTCACCTGGTGTGTCATTATAGCAATGTAACTTCATGCTTGAGCATCTGTGTTTAAATAAGCAGAGAGCTCGTTTCTTAGCTCCCACTGGTGAGACTGGAATGTCTCCAGACGTCTCTGCAGATCCTCATGCTGGTGAAGACAACACACACCTGTCGCATGGCACAGTCACCTTTCCTTGATGAGGCACAGTCACCTTTCCTTGATGAGGCACAGTCACCTTTCCTTGATGAGGCACAGAAGGGAAATGTTAAAGCCAAAGGAAGATAGAGACTACCAAGTCAACACAATATAACAGTGGAGTTGTGTTTTCATGATTGCATAACAGTGGCTGTCATTGGAGGGAATGGAATTTCCATCTTTTTGAAAATAATCTAATAATTATTATTATTAAAAAGTAAAGATTGTCAGGAATCAGGTGTGAGTTAAAATAATGCAGTTCATGAACTCTCACCACTCTCCGATGTTACATTCTGTCTGATGTACACGGGAAAGGAGTCAGCTTTGAAGCCACAGAGAGTTACTTCCTGTCTTGGTAAGATTACCGTTCTTGGACTGTAAGTGGAGCACAATAAGAACACGTTCAGATGGACGTTAGAATAGAATACATTCAGAGGTTTCATTCATTTCAGGGAGAGATTGGCACAGTCACACAAACACAGAGAAGTAGTTCACATCTGAGGAGGAGGTATGTCAAGCTTCACACACTTCCTCCTCAGATGTGTATCTCATAAGCCATGGTCCGGTTGAAAAGAAGACAGGAAGAAACTAAGAGACAGAAGAAGGGCCATTGCAGCTGCCAGGAACATGAGTCTTATGCTCACATTCTTTATCAATTGTTATTAAGCCAGGGAGATAGTGTAAGGTTTCAGCGTTAGTTCTTTAGGTTCTTGTTTGTGTTCATTCTTGTGACCCTGTGGCTTTTCTCTGGAAGTGTTTCCGTGTACGATGTGAGGGTCTAAGGACAGAGGGTCTAAGGACAGAGGGTCTAAGGACAGAGGGTCTGAGGACAGAGGGTCTAAGGACAGAGGGTCTGAGGACAGAGGCTCTAAGGACAGAGGGTCTAAGGACAGAGGGTCTAAGGACAGAGGGTCTAAGGACAGAGGGTCTGTGCGGTTGTATTTGCTGTAACGTGTCTCGACTGTAGGCTGTTTGTATTATACGTACAGCACTTTGGCTCCACCAGACATCGCTTATAAATGTGCTATATAAATAAAACTTGATTTGATTTTGGTCTTGACTCTCCCCTCTCCTTTCAGGTGTCTCCACTTCCTGTCTTTGTGTGTCACCTGCCAGCTTGATTGTGGTCTCCTGCTCATGAGTGTTCCACCTGTGCCCCATTACCCGTTGTGTGTTATACCGCCCTTCTCTCCTTTTGTCGGTTCGTCTTGTCTCAACACCAAGTCCATGTCTGTACTCCCTCGTGAACTATTGAGCAACCTAGTCGAACCTAGAGAACTTTTGAGTATCCTAGTTGATCCTAGAAACCTTTTGTATAATAAAAGATATCTTTGAAGTCAAGAACCGATCGTGCATCGGAGTCCTTGTGAGTCCTTCGTGTCAGATAGAAACCAGATATCCTCTGACAGGCAGAGGCACAAGCAGTTTCACACAAAAAGTCCATACCACGTTTCCAGTCAAGGATTTCAAAACAGAAACATGTTTCCTTCAAGGCAGTTCATGAATGACCTCTAAAGATATTCAAGGAGTACTTCTAGGGAATTATGCCGAGGGTGCTCAGACAGGGAGAGAAGCTCAGAGGGGCATTTAACAAAGCTCCATTAGTAGAACCAGGGCTGGTGGGAAATAATTAAAGGCAGGTATTATAGTTAACTGCAATAATGTCTTGGCAATAAATATCATATGTCTGCATTTCTTCTTCTATGGTACCAGCTTCAAGCAGGTTTGTTTGGCATGCCAGTCTTCACACTTGAAGACAGTTCTTTACAGTGGATGCAGATATGTGGTGGGCAGTGAAATGTGCAACCTATTGGATTTAAATAGATTTAAATCGGTCTGAAGGCATTTACATTTTCTGCTATAAAATTGTATTATTATAATCTACGATCAAATATCCACTTTTTTTTGCTTAACTTCTTGCTATTTACCCTTGTGCTATACTTAGGTTTTTGTACCATGGTTTATTTATCTGATATTCATTTGTTTACTTATTGTGTGTTTTTAACGTGTGCATACTTTGCTGATCTATACGTCTATTCTCTTTACTGTGTCTGCACTATACTGCTGCTGTTGTCATAAGGCAATCCAACGTGCTTTACAAAAAGGAAAGACATTAAGAAACGTATTATAGTGTACTGTTATCTTCACTCGTAAATATGGTACGTCATGCTGCTGGCTTTACTGGCGCTGTCCTCTGTGTGTGTGTGTGTGTGTGTGTGTGTGTGTGTGTGTGTGTGTGTGTGTGTGTGTGTGTGTGCGTGCGCACGTGCGTGATATATCACCTGATATATCACCTGATATATCACACTGAGGAGACTACAGAAGCCTTCATCCTACACTCTTCAACACCTACGTCTTCATCATGGCCCTGACACTACAACGTGTTTGAAGTAGAGCTGCATCAGGTGGTAATGCCTGAAGAGAATGAAAGGAATTAGGCTGCAAACTGCTTTGTTGATGATATTTCCATATTATTGCCTGATTTGCATCGTATTTGCATCCTGACCCCGTGGAGCTGTGCGGGGGAAGCCCGGTGGCTGTTACTCATTACACTAGCGGGACCACAGAGCAGCTGGCAGGAGCTCCAGCTGCAGGCAGCAGCTGGATGAAAGGAACAGCTGAATTCACAGTCACTGAACTGTGCAGAACCTACGCTTCCTTCATGGACCCAAGAAGGGTTCAGGCCATGTATTTCAGTGAATCAAAAAGTGAAGGAAAGAGACAAGTCTTAACGCTGTGTGGGAAGTGACGTCAGAGAACAAACTGCCAGGGGAAGTTTCTGCTGATTGTCTCGTTTCTTTTTATAGTTGTTGTATCTTTGACCTTCTCTCACAGCTTGTCTGCACCATCATCTCGTTTGTGTAAATGTACCGGGCAATACACTCCACTCTGATTCTGATGTGGTGCACATTGGACCCTCATTTAAAGAGGTCAACTAAACAGTACCCACACAATTCATTTCTGTTTCCAATGTGTTTACTTTACTAAACCTGGATACAACTGATTGGATTGTATAAGTTCATTCAACTAGCTCAGGTACTTACTTCTGAGGATCAACACACCTAGTGTTCTCACTAACCAGAACAGCACACGATGAACATGTCAAGTGAAGAAGAGTGCTGCCTTCTGTCACAGCTTCCCGGGTCTGACCACATCCAGAAACACGTTTGCAGCATTCACCTGCTGACCCAAACAGCAAGCACGACAACACAAAGGCCACAATGCAGACATACATGGTGCAACATACGCATCGCCCCGTGCACACTCTGATAAGATAGCATTCACTCAGCTGGGTCTGTGTGTGGGAAACCTAGAAGGAATGTGCTCTCATTTCCCATCGAGCTCCCTCTCCCCGCCGCAGACTGCAGCTCGTTCATTCCTGCCCAGGCACATTGCAGGGCTTGGCCTACTAAACTTTAACTCTGGCATGTGGGAGAGGTTACTTTGAAAAGCTGCAGGGGCAAACAAGGTGTCAGGCAAAACATGTTCAGGACCATTCTGTCTGACAAACCCAGGCTTGAGTGACTGTTCCTCTCAACGGAGACTCTGAGGCTGTGATAAGGCCCTGACAGTCTGTGGAGCTCTGACAGTCTGACAGTCTGTGGAAGTCTGTGGAGCTCTGACAGTCTGTAGTCCTGACAGTCTGACAGTCTGTGGAGCTCTGACAGTCTGTGGAGCCCTGACAGTCTGTAGTCCTGACAGTCTGTAGTCCTGACAGTCTGACAGTCTGTGGAGCTCTGACAGTCTGTAGTCCTGACAGTCTGTGGAGCTCTGACAGTCTGTAGTCCTGACAGTCTGACAGTCTGTGGAGCTCTGACAGTCTGTGGAGCCCTGACAGTCTGTAGTCCTGACAGTCTGTAGTCCTGACAGTCTGACAGTCTGTGGAGCTCTGACAGTCTGTAGTCCTGACAGTCTGACAGTCTGTGGAGCTCTGACAGTCTGTAGTCCTGACAGTCTGTGGAGCTCTGACAGTCTGTAGTCCTGACAGTCTGTAGTCCTGACAGTCTGTGGAGCTCTGACAGTCTGTAGTCCTGACAGTCTGACAGTCTGTGGAGCTCTGACAGTCTGTGGAGCTCTGACAGTCTGTGGAAATCTGTGGAGCTCTGACAGTCTGTGGAGCTCTGACAGTCTGACAGTCTGTGGAAGTCTGTGGAGCTCTGACAGTCTGTGGAAGTCTGTGGAGCTCTGACAGTCTGTAGTCCTGACAGTCTGTGTAGCTCAGAGAGCACAGGAGGTCCTCTCATACAGGTTTACTGTTTTCAGACCATGACATCAGAAGGTCCCGTCAGTACTACATTTCTTCTTCCTACTTTTCAAACTTTTGTATAAAAACACGAAGTGTAAATAGTCCACCTCCCACCCTTCTTTTTTTGACTTTGGAGCAGTCGTAGCTGGTGGTGGAAAAAGTATTCAGATAATAACAAAAATACTCAATTTAAAGTTTAATTACTGCATCGAGAATGGAACTTAAATTAAGTACGATTAGGAAAATGTACTTAAAGTATTAGGAGTGAATTACTCAAATCATATTTTAACAGGTAAAGCCCCGAGCCTGTTTTTCAGGTTTCAGGCTCGAAAATGACATTCCCAGAACAAATGACCATATCTTCTAAAAGGGTTAAATTAATAATCTTTTTTCTCAAAGCAATGATAAACCTGTGAGTTGGATGTAGAAAAGTCAGAATCAATATAGATCATTTCAGAAAATTCAGATTGAACATTGTAAAAAAAAATGTAAATTATAGTGTCCGTCCAAAAAAAAAGGGAACAAAGTGACATTTGACCTTTTTAGAGAGGTTTAGCAACAACAAAAACACTTCTGGGGTCATTTGGGTGGATTTGCCATATCTCTGGCCCCTTTGGTCAATTTTGATGATTGACATCTATTTTGAATCGTTAGAGCCAATAGAATCGAGAGGGAAGTTCCAAAATCCATCTAAACATTTCCATTGAGGAGTGAGAGTGATGCGCACGCAGTTTGCCCAAAACCGGAAGCTGGATTGTAGCTCTAATAGCAGCTAATAGTAGCTAATAGCAGCTAATTGCAGCTAATAGCAGCTAATGTAAAATCTCCGTTGTTGACAAAAATGGAAGGATGGATTATCAGTAATCATTTGAAAGTGACACAGACACATTGGATTAACCTTCAGCAGCGTTTTAATGTTGTTGAACACAACTTTTGATCAGAAAAACAGCTAAGGTAAGACACATTTGCCGTTTTGGCTCAGTAAAGCTACGCTGTATGTTGTCTGGGTTTGCCTTCGCTGCCGCGAGTTTTGGTCGCACAGTGATGATACTTACAGATGTAGCGCTTCATTTCAGACAGTTTGAAATGCGAGGGCCGTGATTGGTACGTGATCTGCCCTCGCTCAAGGGAAAACCTCCAGCTTGACTTGAGATCTCCCCCGTGATAAATAAATGTAATTATAATGAAGCCAGCTGAAATGGCTCATTGATCCACCAGGGGGTGCAGTGGGGTTCCACACTGGAGCTCATGTGAAATAAAGTCAGATACAGTACGCTGGATGTACAGCGGAACTTTGTTCAGATCCATATGTCACGGATATCATACTCTGTGCTAAATAAGAGACATGTAATCATTTACAAAACATCACTATGTTTTTATTTAACAAAATAATGTTGTTTAGTCGGAAAAAAACGAACGGGAGGAAATGCAGCCCTGCTCTCGATTTGTAATCCTAATTTAATCATCATCTTCACCATCATTTATGTTTATGTTCGCTGCATTGACATGAAATCACTGACACATATGAATATACTGTATTCAACTTCATTAAAACGTTATTAACATGCCTAAACTCAGTAATTCACTAAAAATATGTATATCTTAATGGAGCCTCGTCTGCAGATCAGGATCCCGACACGTAGCGGAGGGATCTTGATCAGCTGAAGGGTGTTATTTTCCCCATAAGGAACAGTGGACAACACACATTTTGCATGTCCTCACTGAGCATCATCGCATATTCATTGAATATTAAACAAATAGCAATAGCCAATTATACCAACATTTTGATGCTAATATAATCATATGCGTGTGTACTTTAACTGTGAGAAAAAAAAAGAATGTGAAAAAATACATGAATTATCTATGAAATTGCACTATTGACACACGTCCCCGAGTTTGGTTCAATCCCATCACGCTATACATTTTACCCTCCTATTAAAATAATGGATCAGTCCATGTGACATCTGCATTGAGGGAGTGACATCACAGAAGTCTATTGAGGAAAAGGCGTTAAAGAAAGGTAAGTGTCAGTACTTTCCTATATTTCATTTTTTGAATGTCAGATTGAGATTGTCAAGCTCAACATTTCAACTCTGTTGTATGAATTAATTATAGTAAACAGTTCTTTAGGAAAAATTCGCTTTTTATAGTAAAAATCAGCAAATTCGCCGAGCTCTGCTACAACTACGGGTAGCGATGAGAAATTAGGCAGGGACGAGCTCTGCCTCACGTAAGCCCACAGTAACTGGCTGGAGCGCAGGCACTAATTTAACGCGGGCACTTATTTTGTGAGCGTGCTCAAGCCAGCTACTGTGGGATAAGGTGAGGCACAGATGAGCTCTGCCTCACCTCATAATGCGTCACCCCACAGAAACTGGCTGGGAAGCGGGCCCTAAGCGCATGCCTGCACCATCTCACTGTATGTCACCAATGTAATGTTTGTCGATCCCTTTATTACATTTATCCACGCCATCCATAGTCTCTAAATAACTTATTTCACGTATATGATATTTAGGCTCGCTGGTCGCATCATACAACGGCAATGAAAAAAGCACTAGGGGAGGCAGCCATAACCTCTGCCGCACTGAAGGGGGCGCAAGTGAGCCCACAGGTTCTTGTTAGAGATGTCCCGATCCGATTTTCAAAAAATCGGGGATCGGGAGGAAAAAATCGGGGATTTTTTAATGTTTTTAATATAAAATATATTTTTTTTAATTTAATGTTACAAAACAAAAAAGGCCATGTTCACGTCTTAAAGTCATCCTGAGGACTTAGTTTTGGTTTAAAATTACACAACATCATGTATGTGTTGCTTTCTTTGGGCTTGTTTTCATAGACCTGGTTGCTTATTCCTCTCAAAGCTGGCAACAGAGTGGGCGCAGTGTTTAATAGTAGCAGTAAGCTAACGAGAGGCTACGTTCAGCTGGTGACTCGGGAGACGGGACAGAGAAAATGTCAGGAGTTTGGTAGTATTATAAAATTGAAAGCGAAGGCAGTGTAACAGCCAGATGCAATGTTTGCAAGGCGGAGGTTCCGCGTGGTGGAAAGAACAGAGCTACGTTCAACACGACCAATCTAATACGCTACCTGAGAAACAAACACCAACAACAACACGGCGAGTACACAACGGCCACTCAGGTAACGGCACTGAAACAACCGACACTTTCAGAGACTTTCAAAAGGAAAGAGAAACTGCCCCAGAACAGTGAAAAGGCCAACACAATAACAGCCAAGATAGCTGAATTCATCGCGTTGGATGACCAGCCGTTATCTGTTACCTTTTTTTTCTGTTAATGCATTGCATAAAGATCGGATCGGGAAAAATCGGTATCGGCAGATTCTCAAAATCAAATGATCGGAATCGGATCGGGAGCAAAAAAAGGTGATCGGGACATCCCTAGTTCTTGTTGCTACTGTTATTCTACGCAGAGACGGTAGATGCAAACAACAAGCTAGACTTTTGAAACTACAGGAAGATAAGGAGGACTTTTACAAAAAAGTAATGGAGATTGTTGTCCAGAAGGATAGCATGGACTTCATCTTCAAGTCAAGGTAAGACCCCAATTGTAATAAAAATGGGATCTTACTCAGAAAGAACAATCCAATATTTAGATTTTGGGTATCCTTTTGTTGAACGGTCTGTTTAAAATGAATCGAAGCATCAGACTAAAAAAGCTTTTGAAAATAACCGAACATTTCGGTTAAGGTCAAAATATAATATTTGTAAATCTGACTCTGAAAGAGTCAGTGCCTCACCAGCCATGAACCTCACCGCACATCACTGCCTTAAATTCCATGTGGTGCTATGTCTTAGCAAAACAAGGTCTCATGGCTACTTTTTGTCAAGAACTTCAACCCTGTCACATTTCTTATTATAACAGGGTTGAATGTTTGACATTTCTTATATGACTAAATGGTAATGTCTGTATCATTCTTAATGTTTTTTTAATGTTTAATATTTTCAGACATCACAATGGGAAAAACAGCAGCAGAGAGGCAAAGAGAGTTCAGGGCAAGAAGGAATGCAGACCCAGATAGGAGGGATAATTATCTCAGGAGTGAGCGCAAGAGGTGGAAAAGGAATACTGAGGAGGGGAAAAAGAAAACTATCAGTGATCTGAGTGACAGAGCTAAACGACAGAAGCGTAAGATGTGGAGGAAAGCTAAAAGAAGACAGAAAGAAAGGGAAGCTTTCAGCAATATCAACACTCCTCCACAACATCCTAACATTCAGCATGCAGTGCAGCCCAGATCTGAGTCCTCAAGGTCAGGGAAATGTGCTGTTAGGGGTGTGTATGTGTGTGTGTGTGTGTGTGTGTGTGTGTGTGTGTGTGTGTGTGTGTGTGTGTGTGTGTGTGTGTGTGTGTGTGTATGTGTGTGTGTGTGTGTTTGGACTAGCATTACTATACTTGTGGGGACCTACATCTGTTTACATAGTCATGTGTGGGGACTCGCCTCCCTTATGGGGACAAATTGGGGAATATGGGGAATCATTCATTTTAGGGTGAAGACTTGGTTAGGTTTAGTGTAAGGGTAAGGTTAAGGTTAAGGGTAAGGGTTAGGGTTAGGGTTAGGCATGTGTCAATGGAAGTGTTTATAATTGTGTTTAAAATATTATAGTTTATCCATGTTAGATGTTTATATGGGCTGGCGTTTTGCTAATTATGTATTGCCTGGTTTTGTTTTAGGCAACGTTTGGAGGGCAAAAAGCAATCCCGTAGATCAAGAAACAAACTGCGCAAAGAAATAGAACAACTCAAACGTTCACTGAGAAAGGAGAAACAACTTAAAGAAAAGCACAAAAAGAGGTTCCAGCGATCAGCAACACATAATGACTCTCCAAGATCCAAAGTCCGTGAACTGGTCAAGAATTATACTGTGAGCAGCACGGTCAGAAAGACGTTACTTCTCCATGAAGCCCTTGGTGCTGACGTCAGAAGGAAATACCAAAAGACCAGACATGAAAGAGATAAGGAAATCATATCTGAGGTTACTGTGGGAGAGACTGTCAAAGGTACAGGCTGCAGAGATGGTCAGACCCTTTGAACACTAGTAGCCTAAGCACATGTGCCAGAAAGCCCGTGAACAGGTCTGCAGATGCGTCTGTGGAGAACAATGTAAAGACCTTCTTGACAAGAGATGATGTCAGCAGGATAACTACAGGAAGAAAACAAACCGTTACAAGAAACAAGGTAAAGATGCACAAAAGGTTCCTCGTAGACACAATAAGAAACCTCCACAGAAGGTTTCTGGCAGAGAACAATGTGAGGATCTCATACCCTGCATTTCGCCGTCAACGTCCCTTTTGGGTTGTGCACCCGTCCCTGTCTGACCGTGACTCATGCACGTGCAAACTGCACGAGAATCTTAGCTTTCTGGCAGAAAAGCTGAGTCCGTTGAAGTTGATTGAGACCTCACATCTTGAGGCACTCACTAAAATGGTGTGCTGTGATACTATTAGAACAGACTGTATGTATGGGGAGTGTGGACACTGGAGAGACAAACAGTTCCACTCTCAAGTACATGGAAGTGCGGAAAGGGTGTCCTACTCAGTGGGGGACAGAAGATAAGGCAACAAAGAATGACCCGGAGGGGCCGACAGTAAAGATAACTGTTAAACAGATTGTTGAGGGCACTCAGGAGCAACTTGCTGAGCAGCTCCAAACACTCCTGAGCAAGTTCAAGAAGCATTCTTTTAATATTAGGCAGCAGTATGCCTACTACCGTGAGCTAAGGAAGAGCATGGCCACTGATGAATGCCTAGTTCACGTAGATTGTTCTGAGAACTTTACCTGCAAGTACAGTTCGGAAATCCAAGCAGTGCACTTTGGAGCATCCCACCAGCAGGCAACACTGCATAGAGGGGTTCCTTATGGAGGTGGCTTCCAAGAACCAACCTGTTTCACCACAACATCCCCATCAAAACACAAAAGCCCAGCAGCTATATGGGAGCATCTAAACCCTGCACTGGATCATGTGCAGGCTACATACCCAGATGTCTCTGTGGTACACTGATTTAGTGATGGTCCTTGTACCCAGTACAGGCAGAAGGGCCATTGTTTTCTTTTTAGCACTGAGCTGAGGAAAAGAGGCCTTAATGCAGGGACTTGGAATGTCTTTGAGGCCAGCCATGGTAAGGGAGCACCAGATGGTGTTGGCGCAGCCTGGAAGAGGACTGCTGACATGCTAGTAAGCCATGGCCAGGACATCAAAGATGCACGTGAGCTCTTCAATGCCCTTTTAGAGACCAATACATCAATTAAGGTGTTCTTTGTCAACAGTGAACCAGTTGAACAGGCACTTGAGAGGATGCCATCAAACCTAACAGCAGTCCCAGGAACCATGCAAATCCATCAGCTGGTAACTCTCGCTCCAGGAGAGATAGTATCTCGTGATGTCAGCTGTATGTGGTCTACCCAAAAGCAGTTAAGCTGTGAATGTTGGCATACACAGCATTTCAGCTTTCTCAAGAAGGTGCCAGTGGCAGTGTCACAGAGGCCAACCACATCCAATGGGAAGACACAGAGGTGCTGGGGCAATGGTGTGTGCTCACGTACGATAAGGATTTGTATCCAGGAATAATCCTAGCCGTGGATGAAACACAAGTTCAAGTCAAATGCATGCGTCGTGTCGGACCAAACAGTTCTTTTGGCCTGTTGGTGAGGATGTGCTGTGGTATGTGTTTGATGACGTGCTCGACCTCATCCCACCCCGAAGCCTGTGACATCATGACACGTGGACATGGAGAAAGAAGTGTGGGCCAGGCTTTCTGATTAAAGGATGAAGCAACACTTCACAAACAAATATTCAGAGTTCAACGTTAGGTACTGAATATTAGTAGCCAAATTAGCAATCAAAATTAGTTACATTTTACATTATACATTTTTTTAGGAATTGTTGTTACTGCTGACCATATGGACTGATTCATTCCATTCATGTTTTTGATGGATTTGTGCTTGATGTTTTTTAAATACTTCATGTTGTATCAAATGTTTTGATAGTTCAGCTGTAATTCAATTGCATTTCCATTTAATTGAATGCATAATCGTTAATTGCTCAGCTAAATAAATCCATACCATATTGAAAAATGTGTTTCAACCCTGTTATCATATTCAACCCCGTCATGCTGAGTTCAACCCTGTTATTTAATAGGTTTGTATTAATATTTTGGTGATATGAACTTAATATGAACTTTGAAGTGTTGTATTGTGTTTACAGTGTAAAAGATAATCAGACAAAATATGAAACCTAAACAAAATTCTAAGTTGAATGCATATTTTTGATAACATTTGAAGGAATAAAGTTCTAATGATCCCCTTTTGCAGCCAAATGGTCTACTAATGGTCTAGAACAAATCTACTTAACATTGGTGATCCTAAGCAAGGGACTTCTGATGATTAAGGTTCAACAAGAATTAACTTGAATATCTTTTTGAACCATATTCACACAGACTCCAAGTTGTCTGTGACGGGGTTGAACTCCAAACAACTTTTTGTAAGAAGGAAACTCCTGGTAATTCTTGGGATTGTATGCCTGAGGTGGGAAAATGTGTTTTCTCAAAGGTTTAAGTAGTCTTCTACCAGATGTTATGATAAAAAATTCAATATTTTAAGGTATTTTCTTAAAAGATGCGAAGACCCAAAAGGCACCCGATTCAGAGAATCACCCAGGTTACTCTGAGTGACAAGCTTACAGTTAGACACAACAGTCATTGCAAGTGACCCTCAGTTAGTTGACTTGTATGTTCAACTGCTAAATGCGTTACTGATAAAAAAGGGATTCTACTGTAGGCGACCTCATTACCTTAACACTAGAACCGCCAGAGGTGTTTGTATAGGCCTACCTAACACCGTCAAATCCCGCTATTAGAATGCAATTTTTAACAACATAGGGTGCTACATAACACACTTTCAGGAAAAGTCACGGACTGGGAGACTTTAATATTTTATTGAAAAAAAGTTACATTGCACACACACAACACACATCACACAAATTGACCCGATTGGTGGTTCTAGTGTTAAATAAACTCACTAATGAATGAAACCAGTTCAATTCGCATTATTCTTATTCTTATCATTCTTTATGAACGCAGAAATAGTCTTAAAATCAGACCTCTTTTTTAAATGAAATCTGACGGCAGGCAGTTAGATCTGATCACCTATGATAAATGCGGCACACCTAATCGCTGGCCATTCAGCCACAGAGCTCCCTCTATACAAATCAAACTGTAGACGGTGTGAAAGCACCTATTGTTTTAAATAATGGTCTGAATGTGACCTGTGAGCCTTCTGAATTACCGTGGGACAGCACATTCTAAACTAAAATGTTCAATCAATAAAGTAACATCTTATCTTAATAATATCTTCATATTAATTAGAATAATAATAAATCATACAGTATGTGTCCGAAAGAGAGCAGGAGGAAGCAAACACAAAAATATACAAAAAAGATACTGCATATTAAAGCAAACTATTGTAAAGGTAAAAGTATGAGCATAACAAATAAAGAAGTGTAATGTAAACATTAACATTATTATTATGATTATTTAAAATATAAAGACTATATATTATTGAATTACAAGATTAGATACACTTTAATTGATCTAAAAATATTGATGTTGTTCAAATGCTCTTCAAAACACAACTGAAAGTCCATGAAACTTGTCTTTCTGTATTTGTGAATGAAGCGCCATCTCCTGGTTAAAACCTGAAATTGAAAATCTGGCAATGCCCTCTTGGAAAATAGTAGGAGGGCTTAACATTCCTTGATACTGGTCTTAGGCAGGTCATAGGCAGGAAGCTGTAAGCTGGAGTCTGAAATGAGGTGCTACATCTGTATACCTCTAGAATCTGTGGAGTCTCAGCTTTAATCTGATATCTTGTTTGTGCAGATCCGATAAGTTATAACATATTTCTACCGTGAGTTCTTTCACTCGGGGATAATTCAGAGGCTCGGCGTTAGAGTTGTGTTTTGTTTCGGTAAACATTGTTCATATCGTCAGTTAGGTGAGTTTCTTACCGTTAAGTGGATATTACACATTAATAGGTTGTTAAATGTTAAGAAGCCCTGAGACACAGTTTCGTGAAAAAAAAGCCTTAACAGCAAAGGCAGGACATTTTCATTCGAAAAACTTATCTCAATTACATTTCTGTTAAAGGTCCCATGTCATGGCCATTTCTACTGATCATACTTCCATTGTTGAGGTCTACTAGAATAGATTCACATTGTTCAATGTTCCAAACTCACATTGGTTTCTCAAATAGCATCTCTGTATAGTCTCTGTCCTACACAGCTTGTTGGAGCTCCTACTCCCTGTGAGCCCACTGTGCTCTGATTGGTCAGCACGCCCACTATGTTCTGATGAGTCCACCACTGTTACAGCGGAACATCAGTGTTTATGTGTTACAATGGCGTTTGTTAGCAACCAGGAAATGACACCAGTGAAGACAAACAGATGAGAATGCTGCGTGGGGTCTGGGTGCCGTGCTGGCGGCACGTTGTGGGGCTCGCTGCTCCGCCCTGTGAGGCTCGAGGAGCGGACAGTGTGAGCTGCTCCGCCCTGTGAGGCTCGAGGAGTGGACAGTGTGAGCTGCTCCGTCCCGTGAGCTGCTCCGTCCTGTGAGGCTCGAGGAGCGGACAGGGTGAGCTGCTCCGCCCTGTGAGGCTCGAGGAGCGGACAGGGTGAGCTGCTCCGTCCTGTGAGGCTTGAGGAGCGGACAGGGTGAGCTGCTCCGCCCTGTGGGGCTCGAGGATCGGACAGGGTGAGCTGCTCCGTCCTGTGAGGCTCGAGGAGCGGACAGTGTGAGCTGCTCCGTCCTGTGAGGCTCCAGGAGCGGACAGGGTGAGCTGCTCCGTCCTGTGGGGCTCGAGGAGCGGACAGTGTGAGCTGCTCCGTCCTGTGAGGCTCGAGGAGCGGACAGGGTGAGCTGCTCCGCCCTGTGGGGCTCGAGGATCGGACAGGGTGAGCTGCTCCGTCCTGTGAGGCTCGAGGAGTGGACAGTGTGAGCTGCTCCGTCCTGTGAGGCTCGAGGAGCGGACAGGGTGAGCTGCTCCGTCCTGTGGGGCTCGAGGAGCGGACAGTGTGAGCTGCTCCGTCCTGTGAGGCTCGAGGAGCGGACAGGGTGAGCTGCTCCGCCCTGTGGGGCTCGAGGAGTGGACAGGGTGAGCTGCTCCGCCCTGTGGGGCTCGAGGAGCGGACAGCGTGAGCTGCTCCGCCCTGTGGGGCTCGAGGAGCGGACAGGGTGAGCTGCTCCGCCCTGTGAGGCTCGAGGAGCGGACAGTGTGAGCTGGATTACTGGTGTCGTTTCCTGGTTGCTGCGTGGGGTCTGCGAGACAGCGAAACACCGCAGAACTCAGGATGAGGCCTCAGATCCGCGGCTGAGAAAAGATAAGGCTGAGTTAGTGTGTGTGCCGGCGAAGTAGCTCGTGAATAATTCTGGTAAATAAATGTAGTGGAGTAAAAATGACAACATTGGCTTCCAAAATGTAGAAGAAGTAAATAAGTAGAAGTACCTCAAAGGTGTACTTAAGTACAGTACTGGAGTAAATGTACTTAGTATGTATTTTCAAATGTACTTTCCACCACTGCTCATAGCGACACCTTAATTTCTCTGCTTTCATGCTGATATCTTATGACACTATAGTTTTATAATGTTAGCATACTAGTTCAGAGAGCACTAAGCAGAGCAAATGAGCAGGACCTTTTATCCTGCACACACATACTATCCTCCTCGCTGTCATTCCCTTGATTCAGATAGCTTCATATGATTGTAATAAGGTTATTGCACTGGTCATAGCAGACACACACACACACTTATCTCCAGTGTGACCTGACTGTACATCGGTCACATGCGTGGAGCACAACGTTGTTGGGAAGAGACCTCATTGCAAAGCCTCCAGGCAGCAGCAACATACTTCTTACTTTGGCTCTGTGCTTATCACTATTTTCTTTTGTGTGACAATTATTGCCAGGAGTCAGTGAAAGAAGAACCTGCTGAGTCCCAACATTTAATAAAACGTGTGCACAGGACGCACGCACTAATAGCCCCATCCAAACACGCACATAATGACAACACACAAGAACAGAACAGCCTGACAACCATGATATGATTTTACATATAGCAATTTAATATACGATAACAACCGATTTCGTGAGTCAGAGTAATCTCCATGTAACTTAGGAGTGAACATTGTTGCCGTGCAAACTTTAAAGACATAAACTGTAGTAAACATATGAACATTGTTGCGGTGCAAATTTACATTTGGGGAATACGTAGGCTTTGTTTCAGCGTTAATCTCACCTAATGAGACGGGCATCATTCCCGTCCTCCAAAACCTCCACTGGCTCCCCGTCCGTCAAAGAATCAACTTCAAAGTCCTCCTGATTACTCACAAAGCCCTCAACAACCAGGCCCCTCCCCCTACCTCACAGACCTGCTGCACCACCACACCGCCCCCTACCTCACAGACCTGCTGCACCACCACACCCCCCCCCTACCTCACAGACCTGCTGCACCACCACACCCCCCCCCTACCTCACAGACCTGCTGCACCACCACACCCCCCCCTACCTCACAGACCTGCTGCACCACCACACCCCTTCCCGCTGCCTCCGCTCATCAGAAGCCAACCTCCTATCCATCCCCACCCCACCCGTGTTTGTTGTTCTTTTCTTTTCACTATCTCTGTAATGCGACTTGTAACCTGTAAACCTGTACACCTGTAGCACCTGTAAAAGCGCTTACAAAATAAATCTATAATAATTATTATTATTATTAACTGTCCAAGTCCGTCCACATTTTCTTTTTCATGAACCAGTCTTCAAACACACCTATACCCTTTAGTGTCTTCTTCGGCTGTTCCCTTTAGTGTTTACTTCCTGTCTGTCTTCTTCAGCGGTTCCCTTTAGTGTTTACTTCCTGTCTGTCTTCTTCTGCTGTTCCCTTTAGTGTTTACTTCCTGTCTGTCTTCTTCTGCTGTTCCCTTTAGTGTTTACTTCCTGTTTGCCTTCTTCTGAGTCCTTTCACATTTATCTAATTTCCGCCTCCTCGACTCCTCGGTCCTCCGGTAGTGAAGGACATCCCATTTCTCTAAATGAGCATTGAGGATGGAGCATCGAGGAGGCTCTCTGGAGGAGCTCTAACCGAGGAGACACTGATGGATCCTCTTGGGATGTATTTCCGGCAACAGTGATGTTTAAAAGACGCGTGATGCACGGCTGGACTTACTCCACTTTATTTATTTTATTAACTGCTTTAATCACGTTGTGATGTTAACAGTGAGAACAGCTGCTGAGATGCAGAAAGCAGAGCAGTGTGTATAATATGTATCACTCAATAATATATAACAGGCCTACATTACACACTTTATTTGTAGTTTTTAGTAGATATCTACAAGTAAACACTAGATATTTTTCATGAAACCATTTAGTGCTTCACACTATTGGGAGTCCCAGCAGCTTCTACTGAAGCCTTCCGAGTAAATCGCCAGAATGCCGACACCTCCTCATCTCCTCCGCTCCCAGGTTTTATTTTGTGTTGCCATAAGTTAGTCTCTCTGCGTTTCTGCGCTGGGCTAATGCTAATGCTAATAATGCTAATGCGTGGTTTGCATCTGCCCAGCCAATCAGAGATATGGCTCTTTTCTCACAAAAGAGCCACTCGAAAGTCCCTGCTCTCTAGCAGGGACTTTCGAGGGGGTAAAAAGGCTCTTTTTGGTGTGAACGCAATAAAAGAGTTCTCATGAACCTTTGTGGGAAAAGTACCGCAGTGTGAATGCGCCTAAGGATAGGAGTCGAGGAGGGGAATTAGAGAAATGGGAAAGGTCTTCTTCTGCTGATTTATCTGTCCTCCAGCTCTTTTTGACTTTTAACCTCTTTCCTTTACTTGTTCTGTTTTCTTGATCTTTTCCGACTTCATTGTATTTTCAGCTGGAGTAATTGAAACTAATCTGTTTTCAGCAACCAAACGCTAATGTTAAATTGACCAGACTTCCTTCTGTGGATTGAAATGACCTCAAACGGCCCCTTGATCAAAGCATCCTGAGCAGTGGTCTGCTCTTTTAGCTGAATGTACAAATTGACCAATCAGATTTCAGTTATCGACTAAGCCGTGACATAATGCTCGTTACACACCTGGATGCAAATCGTTGATGAAAAGAGAAATATCTATTTGCCTGGGATCCCTCCCTCCCCTCTCTTTCCCCTGCCCCCACTGGACTATAACTCCCCACACACACTCAGACACTCACATCCAGCACAAGACACTTTTTTTACGCTGCTATGGACAATCTGCAATAAATGCACATTGTATGGACAATCTTGCACCAAAGATATTGATATTGAAGTGACTGTTATTTTGTATAGATTGATTGTTGTGTTTTTTTATCTTAATGTGTGCATATGTGTACATGTGTCTGTTGATTGTGTATATAGGGTATCATAGACTATATATAAATGGACGTAGTGTCCGTGACGTCACCCATAGGATTCTGCAGAGTTGCCGAGAAGCGGTAGGTGGTTTCGGCCACTAACGGCTCGACAGTGACGTCAGAGTCTAACTCCAGCCTGCTCCAAATAAGGGCAAAGAGGCGGAGCCGAGGCGGGACCTGCTGCCACGAGCTGGAAATTCCAGAGCTAGTTGAGGCTACCAAGCTAAGCTAACATGCTCAGCAGTAGTGGTGGGAATTCCGGCTCCTCTTGGTGAGCCGGATCATTTGGCTTGGCTCACCAAGAAGGCCGGCTCCCAAACGGCTCTTCAGTTTACCACATATTATACCTTTTATAATTCAATCAAATGTAGCCCTGACTAATGCCAAATGAATGATTGATATGTGTACACATATCACTTAAATTATTCAATACATCCTTTGTACTGAAGTATTCAAAAGTAAAAATGACATGTTTCATTTAAATGATTTGCTGTGGCCAAATGTTTTCATTGCATTGACAGACCCTTGTACCTCTCTGATACCACCCAATGAATGCACTGACTTGCTTGTAGAACCACGCTACACAAAGCAGATAGCAACACCTATAAAAACTTAAAGGTGGGGTAGGTAAGTTTCAGAAACCGGCTCGAGATACACTTTTTGTTATATTCCATGGAATGCTCTTAACATCCCGATAGCAATGAATATCTGAAGTGCTTTGACAAAAAATCCATAAAAAAATTCATCTGTAGAAGCCGTAATACTGTAAATAGTACAACCAATCCGTTTAGCCGGCACAAACTGATCTCGTGCCCTCATTGGTCATGTGCGCGTTCGTGTGTGTGGCATGGCCAGGCAGGAAACATGTGACTTATCAGTAACTTTAGACATCGTAACATCTAAAATATATATTTTGTGGTAAATTCAACAGTGGATCCAGCAAAGATTCAAATATTTGCATAATTTTAGTTTTTGATTTTTTGCTGTCACTTAATTATACTTTTGATAATTTCAAGTCAAGCTTAGTTACATGTGATGGTAGCAGTGACGTGCGGTGAGGTCAATGCCTGGGGAGGCACGGACAGTATATTACAACAAATGTTTTACTAATTACAGCTATTCATACATTCAACACAAATGAAAATATTAAATGGCAAGGCCCGCATCAATCACCGGATCTGGGGGGACAGAGCCTTCTCCGTCGTTGCCCCCTCCCCCTCCCTCTGGAACTCACTCCCACAACCCATCAGAGACGGCACTGACCTCATCACCTTCAAAACACTCACCTCTTCAATCTGGCTTTTAATGTGTGATTGTTTTTGTATTATTTGACTTTAACAATATATATATGTATTTGTTCTTTTCTTTTCACTATCTCTGTAATGCGACTTGTAACCTGTAAACCTGTACACCTGTAGCACCTGTAAAAATGCTTACAAAATAAATCTATAATTATTATTATTATTAACTGTCCAAGTCCGTCCACATTTTCTTTTCCATGAACCAGTCTTCAAACACACCTATACTCTTTTAGTGTCTTCTTCAGCTGTTCCCTTTAGTGTTTACTTCCTGTTTGTCTTCTTTTGCTGTTCCCTTTAGTGTTTACTTCCTGCCTGTCTTCTTCTGCTGTTGCATTGAGTGTTTACTTCCTGTTTGCCTTCTTCTGAGCCCTTTCTCATTTATCTAATTTCCGCCTCCTCGACTCCTCGGTCCTCCGGTAGTGAAGGACATCCCATTTCTCTAAATGCAGATCGAGCATCGAGGATGGAGCATCGAGGATGGAGCATCGAGGATGCTCTCTGGAGGAGCTCTAACCGAGGAGACACTGATGGATCCTCTTGGGATGTATTTCCGGCAACAGTGATGTGTAAAAGAGGCGTGATGCACGGCTGGACTTATCTCAGCCAATGACAGCTCTCCACTTTTTTTATTTTATTAACTGCTTTAATCACGTTGTGATGTTAACAGTGAGAACAGCTGCTGAGATGCAGAAAGCAGAGCAGTGTGTATAATATGTATCACTCAATAACATATAACAGGACTACATTACACACTTTATTTGTAGGTTTTAGTCGATATCTACTACAAGTAAACACTAGATATTTTTCATGAAACCATTTCGTGCTTCACATAATAAAATACACAACGGCTGTATCCTGATATATATTATATACTTTAGGAGCTGTAGGTGTGTGTGTGGTACAGTGTAGATGTGTGTGTTGTACAGGGTGTGTGTGTGTGTGTGTGTGTGTGTGTGTGTGTGTGTGTGTGTGTGTGTGCGCGTGCGTGCGTGCTTGCGTAGATGCGGCTGATGAGATGGGTCTCAATTGGTTTGATGCTTACTTTTAATACTTGTAAATACAACCTTTGGTCCGTAATTTCATTTCCCCATTTGGGGGGGTATATCCGATAGTGTTACGTTATTATGAGAGTGCTCTCATACTTTTTTGATTCTGAAATTGAATATATTTATATAAATATATATATGTGTGTGTGTGTGTGTGTGTGTGTGTGTGTGTGTGTGTGTGTGTGTGTGTGTGTCCACATCTGTAGCCTGTTATTGTCTCATGATACCGCACTGTGAATGAATCAAAGTAAATATATAAGTCATCATGAACACATCTGTCCATCAGACAGAGGGCTGCTGTGCCTCCTGTCATCATTAATGGACGTCTCTTTAAAATAACCGCTCAGAGGAGAGGAGTTCTCATTTCTCTAACCGCCTGCTGTTTCCCCTCCTCTCTCCTCGGCTCCCCTCCTCAGTCCTCCGGGCGGGACTATTATTCTGCGCTGCGAATAAAATTAGACTCTGTTGCTCCTTTGAAAAAGAAGAAAATAAAACAACATAGCTCCATGGCATAATGCCGAAACCCGCAAAATAAAGCAAAAGTCTAGACAACTTGAAAGGATATGGCGTTCCACTAAACTTGAAGAATCTCGTTTCATTTGGCATATTACTCTCAATGAATATAAGAAAGCACTGCGTAAAGCGAGAGCAGCTTACTACTCTTCATTAATAGATGAAGAATAATGCAAGATTTCTTTTCAGCACTGTAGCCAGGCTGACAGAAAGCCACAGCTCCATTGAGCCTTCTATTCCCATAGCACTCAGGAGTAATGATTTTATGTGTTTTTTAACGATAAAATTGTTACTCTGAGAAACAAAATGAATGACCTCTTGCCTTTGACCAGTATAGTGTTATCAACAGCTCCCGGAAACGTAAGTTCTAATATTACACAAGATAGTAAACTAGAATGCTTTTCAGCCATAAACCTTGAACAATTACATTCAATGATTCTCTCTTCTAAACCATCAACGTGCATGTTAGACCCAATTCCAACTAAGCTGTTGAAGGAAGTTTTTCCATGAATTAGCACTTCTTTATTCAAGCTTATGAATATGTCTTTATTATCAAGCTATGTTCCACAATCAGTCAAAGTAGCAGTGATAAAACCGCTTCTTAAAAAGCACAACCTCGATCCAGAGGTTTTAGCCAACTATAGACCTATTTCTAATCTTCCGTTTCTCTCAAATATTCTTGAGAAAGCGGTCGCAAAACAGTTGTGCGATTACTTAAAAAACAATGATTTATTTGAAGATTTTCAGTCTGGCTTTAGAACACATCATAGCACAGAGACAGCTCTGGTTAAAGTCACAAATGACATTCTAATAGCCTCAGACAAGGGACTTGTCTCTATTCTTGTTTTGCTCGATCTCAGTGCTGCATTTGATACTATCGACCATGATATCCTATTGCAAAGACTAGAGCACTTAGTTGGCATACAGGGAACTGCTTTAGGCTGGTTCAGGTCCTATCTATCTGAACGCTCTCAGTTTGTACGTGTTAACGATGAATCTTCCACGCAAACCAAAGTTAGCCATGGAGTGCCACAGGGCTCAGTGCTCGGACCTATTTTGTTCACATTATATATGCTTCCGTTAGGCAATATTATAAGGAATCATTCTGTAAACTTTCATTGTTATGCGGATGATACTCAACTATATTTATCAATCAAGCCTGATGAAATTAATCATCTAAATACAATTCAAGACTGCCTTAAGGACTTAAAAACGTGGATGACCTTAAACTTAATGATCAAAAACATCAAAAACCTTAAACTTTTTGATGTTAAACACGACCAACACTGAAGTTATTGTACTTGGCCCGAAGAATCTACGAAACAAATTATCTAAAGATATACTAACCATGGATGGCATTAATTTGGCCTCCAGTGAGACTGTAAGGAATCTTGGTGTTATATTTGATCAGGATTTATCCTTTAACGCCCACATAAAATCAATTTCAAGGACCGCCGACTTCCATCTATGTAACATTGCAAAAATCAGGCATATCTTGCCTCAAAACGATGCAGAGAAACTAGTCGATGCATTTGTTACTTCTAGGCTGGATTATTGTAACCCTGTATTATCAGGGTGTACCAAGAAGTCAGTCAAGTCACTTCAGCTGATTCAAAATGCTGCGGCTCGTGTACTAACTAGAGTTAGGAAAAGGGACCACATTACTCCTGTTCTGGCTGCCTTACACTGGCTCCCTATAGAACACAGGATATAATTTAAAATTCTTCTTCTCGCCTACAAAGCCCTTAATGGGCAGGCGCCATCTTACCTTAAAGAACTGATTATAACCTACTGTCCTACTAGGGCATTGCGTTCTAAGAATGCAGGGTTGTTTGTTGTTCCTAGAATCTCTAAAAGTACAATGGGAAGCCAGAGCCTTTTCTTATCAAGCTCCACATTTGTGGAATCAGCTTCCAGTTTGTGTTCGGGCGGCAGACACCCTATCCGTTTTTAAGAGTGCGCTTAAGACCTTCCTTTTTGATAAAGCTTATAGTTCGGGCTGATTAGATTCAGCCCCTAGTTTTGCTGATATAGGCTTAGTTTGTCGGGGAACATCTTACTTCTTCCTTCTCTCTGTCTATACCTGTGTACTCTCATGTTCCGATGAAACAGCTTCCCCAAATGTCTTTCTTTTTGGTGTCTATATACGCCGGGATCCGGAGTCATGGATGATCCTGCGGTCCTGGATCGCGAGCGCTGGATCTTGAGTCGTGGCTGTGGTCCTGGATCATCGGTCCTGGATGGATATCCTCGTGGATTCATCTTCCTATTATACACATATGCATTTCCAAACATTTGGACTACCTATGTTGCAAATGTATTATCTTTTCAATTTACACACGGCATCTATTGCACGTCTGTCCGTCCTGGGAGAGGGATCCCTCCTCTGTTGCTCTCCCTGAGGTTTCTCCCATTTTTCCCTTTAAACTGGGTTTTCTTTGGAAGTTTTTCCTTGTACGATGTGAGGGTCTAAGGACAGAGGGTGTCGTATTGTCATACTGATATTCTGTACACACTGTGAAGACCACTGAGACAAATGTAACCTTTGTGATATTGGGCTATATAAATAAACATTGATTGATTGATTGACTAAGTCTCAAGGATATGAGTCGAGGAGGGGAATTAGAGAAATGGGAAAAATCTTCTTCTGCTGATTTATCTGTCCTCCAGCTCTTTTTGACTTTTAACCTCTTTCCTTTACTTGTTCTGTTTTCTTGATCTTTTCCGACTTCATTGTATTTTCAGCTGGAGTAATTGAAACTAATCTGTTTTCAGCAACCAAACGCTAATGTTAAATTGACCAGACTTCCTTCTGTGAATTGAAATGACCTCAAACGGCCCTTTGATCAAAGCATCCTGAGCAGTGGTCCACTCTTTTAGCTGAATGTACAAATTGACCAATCAGATTTCAGTTATCGACTAAGCCGTGACATAATGCTCGTTACACACCTGGATGCAAATCGTTGATGAAAAGAGAAATATCTATTTCCCTGGGATCCCTCCCTCCCCTCTCTTTCCCCTGCCCCCACTGGACTATAACTCCCCACACACACTCAGACACTCACATCCAGCAGAAGACACTTTTTTTACGCTGCTATGGACAATCTGCAATACATGCACATTGTATGGACAATCTTGCACCAAAGATATTGATATTGAAGTGACTGTTATTTTGTATATATTGATTGTTGTGTTTTTTTATCTTAATGTGCGCATATGTGTAAATGTGTCTGTTGATTGTGTATATAGGGTATCATAGACTATATATAAATGGACGTAGTGTCCATGACGTCACCCATAGGATTCTGCAGAGTTGCCGAGAAGCGGTAGGTGATTTCGGCCACTAACGGCTCGACAGTGACGTCAGAGTCTAACTCCAGCCTGCTCCAAATAAGGGCAAAGAGGCGGAGCCGAGGTGGGACCTGCTGCCACGAGCTGGAAATTCCAGAGCTAGCTGAGGCTACCAAGCTAAGCTAACATGCTCAGCAGTAGTGGTGGGAATTCCGGCTCCTCTTGGTGAGCCGGATCATTTGGCTCGGCTCACCAAGAAGGCCGGCTCCCAAACGGCTCTTCAGTTTACCACATATTATACCTTTTATAATTCAATCAAATGTAGCCCTGACAAATGCCTAATGAATGATTGATATGTGTACACATATCAATTAAATTATTCAATACATCCTTTGTACTGAAGTATTCAAAAGTAAAAATTACATGTTTCATATAAATGATTTGCTGTGGCCAAATGTTTTCATTGCATTTACAGACCCTTGTACCTCTCTGATACCACCCAATGAATGCACTGACTTGCTTGTAGAACCACGCTACACAAAGCAGATAGCAACAACTATAAAAACTTAAGCATAGACATTTAAAAAAAGGGGCTACTGTATCGACATTTTAAAATGATATTTAAAGAAAAGGCCCTAACAAAACAGCAGGGCTCTATTTCAATAACGATTAACTATAGAAAAAAGGACAGCAGCAGCTGACATCAAATCTTTGCTATATATTTTGTGGTAAATTCAACAGTGGATCCAGCAAAGATTCATATATTTGCATGATTTTAGTTATTGATTTTTTGCTGTCACTTAATTATACTTTTGATAATTTCAAGTCAAGCTTAGTTACATGCAGTGTTGTGCTAGTTACTGAAAACCAGTAACTAGTTACCATTACTAGTTACTTCATTTCAAAAGTAACTCAGTTACTTTACTGATTACTTACACCAAAAAGTAATGCGTTACTGTGAAAAGTAACGTTTTAGTTACTTAAAAAAGGGCCCCCATTTTATTAATTCCCTTATAGCCTTCATTTCAGTACTGTTATTGCATTGGAGAATAATACAATCTGTTGATCAACTTGACATGCATTATACGCAATCTGGATAGCATCGATATTATTATTATTATTCTTTCTCCAGGTAGTTGGAAAAAGTTTTCCGTTTCATATGCCGTGTGCCGCCCGGACATGCTATCATGCTAACTAGCTCCCTGAAAGCGGGTGACTCCACTGTAGCAATAGCCTGCATGTGTTCTACAATATACCGTGCAATGGCTTTATCGACTTCTCCCTGGCTAGTAGTCCCTCGGTTAAAATCCAGCCGCTGCTGCTTAGGTGCAGGTGGAGTGGCGTCGGCTGAGTCTCTGTGGTCTTAGCTACTAGCTTCGTCCCAGCATGTTGTTTTTGCAGATGTTTTAAGAGATTTGAATGACTGGTTTGGGCAGTAGATAGGCTCTTTGACCCGCCAGGACACAACTTACATTTAACTAAAACGTTCTTTTCTTTGTGCTCGACAAAAGTGAAATAGTGAGAATATCTCCAGGTGGAGAAACTAGACTTGAGCTCCGCCGCCGCCATGACAGTCTTGTTAGTAAACAACACAAACACGCCCACAGCCCGTCTCCGCATGTGACACAGGAAGTATTTAAGTACATTTACTCAAGTACTGTACTTAAGTACAGTTCTCATCTCTGTTCGCCTGGCTGTTGACTATATAAAAAACGCAGTAACGGAGTAACGCACCATGTAGTAACGGTAACTGAGTTACTGAATTTAAAAAGTAATGCGTTGGAGTTCTAGTTACTGCCAAAAATAACGGCGTTACAGTAACGCGTTACTTGTAACGCGTTACTTGTAACGCGTTAGTCCCAACACTGGTTACATGTGATGGTAGCATTGACGTGCGGTGAGGTCAATGCCTGGGGAGGCACGGACAGTATATTACAACAAATGTTTTACTAACTACCGCTATTCATACATTCAACACAAATGAAAATATTAAATGGCCAGGCCCTTACCTTTACTTGTAAATGAAATCCATTCGCCTATCCTTCTGGACAAAGATGTCCGTGACTTTGTTGTAGAAGTCCTCTTTATTGTGTTTCAGTTTTAAAAGTGTCTCTGTTTCTATAGAGATGATCGTCAGGGATCAAAGTCGTCTTTGGTCAGTCCGATTCCAACTGTATGTTTTGAGTCTAACCTTTCGACAGACGCTGTTGTAGCAGGTATTGTGAGTACCAGCTGGAGTAAGTTTGTCGCCTCAGGAACCGTCTGCATCAGATCATTCTGGTCCAAAAGGCTGAGGAGTTGTCCGGGTGATTTGCATTCATTCCTCACCGTTTGTGAGCTATACAGTCCGATAAGATCAGTCTTCAGTCTAACAAAGTCAAAGTGCCTTGCATATTTTGATAGGCTCTGCAGTTTGGTGTCATCAAAATGTTGTGACATTTCATTGAATTTTGTGCAATCGACCAAACCATGGAAAGCTAGCTCACCGAAATGATCAAATCAAGCTTTCAGTTGAACACTGATATTTTCCAGAATGCAATGAAACATTCTGTTCCTCTCATCTCTGATCGGATGTTTACTTCGGACGTTGTCTGTCAGGCCAAGTGTGATGCATTTCTGCTCGAACCCATCAAACTCTTTTCTCTGGCATTCCACAACTCCCATTGTGTCGCGGATTCGCACACAGCAGAATCCAATGTCCATGACTTTATTCTGCAGCACACGAAAGAGTGCATCGGTTTCACTGAAAATGCCATTATGAAGAAGCAGGTTGATGCTTTTGACAGCCAGAGATCGTATCCAGCAGCCATCTTCAGGGTGTCATTGTCCCCAAACATCGGGATTTTCGCTCATGATCCGGAACACAGCACGCAGATCCGATTGGTACATGCTGATAGTGTGCACTAGTCTGGAATTTGAGCTCCATCTCGTCAGCGCTGCTCTTGGCAAACGTCGCTTCACAACTTCATCCAGTAGGTGGGTGCGCTTGGTCGATTTATCGAAAAACGCTGCAAGTCCCTCAACTGTTTTAAAAAACGTCCTTCACTCAGGCATACATTTTGCTGAATGCGAGAGGACGAGGTTCAATTTGTGTGCATAACAATGGGTGAACATGGCCTCAGGCACCTTTTCTTTGATCTTGGCCTGCACCCTGTTAAGAGCTGATGCCATGACAGCATCTCCGTCATACGTTTGAGCTACCAGCTTTTCAACGCAATTGAATTTCCCCAGCACCCCCAAAACATAATCAGCAATAGCCGGTGCTCGTCTGTCATCACTCACATCATCAAATCCCAAGAACGCCTCCTTCACATCACTTGTATCCACATAACGTAGAATGACAGAGACCTGGGCTTTGTTTGTGACATCCGTTGTCTCATCTACTTCCACTCCAACAAATGGGGCTGCATTAATCTCATGCCTGATATCATTTTTAATGACATCACTGACTGCTTCTATTAGATCATTCTGTATCCTATTTGAAAGGCCAGAAAATACTGTGGATGTTTCCAAATGCCTTGCTAATTTCTCATCTTTTTCAGCGAAGGCATGTAATAGCTCGACAGTGCGTAGTGGTCTGTGCATCCGATCATCAGATCAAGGGGGAGTGCTGGAGAACTCCAGTTCGAAACTCGCTCGCCGTTGTGTCCTTGGGCAAGACACTTCACCCGGATGTGCTCCTGTGGGTATTGTCCACAGTACATGTATAATACCAATGTATACTTGTAAAAGCGCCTCGATGACTTCGAGGCGTGAAGATGGACGGTGTGGCGCAGTGCGCTGTGTAATGATCATCAGATCAAGGGGTGAAACTCGCCGCTGCTGCGTCTGTAAAGCCGGTGTGTCCTTGGGCAAGACACTTCACCTGACTTGCTCCTGTGGGTATTGTCCACAGTATCTGACCATTGCATGTATAATATATGTGTAATGTGTGTATATGTAAAAGCGCTTTGAGTCATTGAAAAAGCGCTATAATAAATGTAAGGAATTATTATTATTATTATTATTATTATTATATTCGATTAGAAGAATTTGCAGTCTCATCATTCCCCCTAAATGCCAACTCCTGTTTGGCTAGGAAGCAGACGGCATTAATAAGATATTTTAAGATCTCACGATTCTCCTTTACCTTGGCATTGTGGATGCTGACATTTAATCTCTGCTGGTCATTAAGGGCCAGATCTATCTGAGAAGTGCCAAAAGTTTTTAATGCGATTTGGCTTTGAATGTGAGTGATCGATCTCTCATGTTTGTTGAGGCTCCTTGGTAGATTTTTCAAGTCATCAAATCCAATGTTAGTCCAAACGTTGTCGCTAGTGGAGAACAAAAGGCAGGGAAAGCAGTAAAGTCGATTCTTCGTACAGTAGCACAGCCACACAGCCAGTCTTTTCTTTGGTACCACTCAGTTTGAAACAAACGTGTTATTTTCTGTCCATTAGTTTGAAGAAGGTCCTTAAACTCAGGCATCGGTCTTCCATTGTTTATCACTGCTTGTTTTGATTGAAAGCCCAACTTTAAGAAATGTTTATGGGTATATATAAGGTTTTTCACTTTTGAAGTCCATTTGGTGGGAGTAATTCCGGAATGAAACAACAGTTAAAAAGAATTAAGTGGAGTTGTAGCCGAAGTGCATTTTTCGATGTTTTTATTTTTTTGATAGAGCTAGCTCAAGATCGCTCCTTCAGTGCGGCAGAGGTTATGGCTGCCTCCCCTGGTGCTTTTTCAGTGCCGTTGTATGATGAGACCAGCGAGCCTAAATATGACGCATTCTGAGGTGAGGCAGATCTCATCTGTGCCTCACCTCACCCCACAGTAACTGGCTTGAGCGCGCTCACAAAGTAAGTGCTCACGCTATATGAGTGACGGGCTCCAGCCAGTTGATGTGGGGTGAGGTGAGGCAGAGCTCGTCCCTGCCTCACTTCTCAATCTCATCGTTACCCGTAGTTGAAGCGGAGCTCGGCAAATTTGCCGATTTTTACTGTAAAAAGCCATTGGAATCATACAGAAATCACATTTACAACACAGATCAGTGGAGACATTTTATTATTATTATTATTATTATTATTATTTGTATTATTATTCTTTTTTTCCGTTACATTGGAGTATGACAGGGGAGGCTGACTGCACGTCGCTGGATGGTAGCTAGTTAGTGCTCTTACCTGTGTGCCTCCTCCAGAACCAGACTGTATTGAAACTCTTAAGTACGAGTTCTATCTACTTTACTTTAAACAAATAAAAAGACAAAATTAACTTCATTTATTGAAATAACAATCTTCATTTTAGGTGCCTCTTCTTCTTTTAAATTAAACTTTCAGACGTGAGATATTTAAATACAGTAATAGTATTGCTGATTTAAAAAAAACTGAGCCACTCCTTACAGTTAACTTCATATTTCTTATTGTCTTAAGCCTTTATTACACACATGTTCCCCTCTCATATTCACAGTGTGGATCAACTGAGACAGCGTGGAGTCCAGAGAGCTGCAGAGACGGATGTCCTGTCTGTGGGTTTGGCTGGAGAGGACTGAGGTGGAGCGGTCTTTATCTGGGAGGAGGACCAGGCCTTATGAAGAAACCACCTAACTGCATCTGTGAGCCCATACTGGGCACAGCTGTCACAAACAAATGATGGTCCTGTTTGACTACACACTATTCAGTGTGCCGATCCTTCTGTTCACAATAAAAGTGTCTTGTATTGGTCTTTAATCTCATATCCGCTTTTCATTTTCTTCTTGCCCCTCGGAGAAAACGGTGAGGCAGTTGTGTCCTTCGGGTATGTCCTTTCCTAACAGAAATGACAAGAGTCATAAATAAAACATATGACATTATTGCAGAGTAAGTGTGTTATTTATGAAAGAGGTGCGTTAGAGCAGTGGTTCTCAACTGGTCAGGCCTCTGGACCCACTTTTTTCTTTGTCAATAAATTGCGACCTGACATTTTGTACCACTCAAATCTATTCAACAAAAAATCGTGCTGTAAAGATACGCTTCAGCATACAATATTAATTAAAGTGAAGTAAAGTGCATATATCCCTTCACGGAACTAAAGTATGCTTTTAAAAAAGGTTTAATGAGATGATGGAATCAAAGATGAACTGTATAACATAAAAAGGCACACATGCTGAAAACCCAACCCAGGAGATTTTTAGAAATACTAACATATAAACTATATGTTCTGGTACACTCTGAGAAGAAAATAAATGCATCTATTACTACCCGACATATTAATAATATTTGATGCCATTGTTTGTTTTTCACTGACAGCTGAACTTGCTGCTCCTCACAGAGAGAAGAGCAAAGAGGAGATCATTTTTGTGAATTACTTTAAATTGTGGGTAAGGGTAGATGGCCCCATTGTTCTGTGACCTGTCATTCATCAAACCGGGGGTCATATTTCATTATGTGTTCATTTTTATCTGAAGTTGTACCCATGAATGTATAAAGAATAGTTCTACCGTAAAATTATTCTCCGTGGGGACTTCCGGCAACAATCTTGATTCTGATTGGCCAGAGATCAGATGATCACTACATAATTTGTAAACACATATTTGTTTGAGACCCACTGAGATAACTTAGACTAAAATTAACTTATCTAAACACTCAGAGAGTCCTTTACCTCACTGAGCCTCTCAGTCTGACAGGAGAGCTCTCCTCCACCCTAATTGTAGAAACATATACTTCTTATATCCGTTAGCGCAGCTTGCACCAGATTCTAATAACAACAGCGCCGGTACCGATGCGCCCTCTCCCTCGCTCGCTCGCTCTCTCCCACGCTCCCACTTTGGCTGTGAGCTGCGGGCGCCAGATAAGCCAAGATCCCCCATTTTCATCACATACAGCGCCCATCGTACAGGGCAAATGAAAAGTGTAACCGGGGTGAAAAGGGTGTTACATTTACTTAATTATGAATGTTGTTACATCAAGGCCGAAAATTTGGATGAGCGCCAATGGTCAAAAATGTTTTTTCCCTCCCAGAGCTACCAGCGCAGCCTGCAGCGCCCCCCAGATCTGGCGCCCCTATGCCAAAAATCGGCCCTGCCTAGTACATACAGTGGCAATGTCTCAACATTTAGCAAAAATACACCTTTATTGAACATACAGTAACACAAATACTACAAATCCACATAACAAACAATCAAAAATGAAAAAGGGTCGCCACTTATTTTATTTTAATACAAAAATAAAAAGTAAAAAAAACAAACTTTTTTGGATACCTGGCTGGCGCCCCCTAGCAGCTAGGGCTGTGCATCTTCACTGGTCTCACGATTCGATTCGATTACGATTATCCTGTCAACGATTCGATTCGGTTCGATATCCCGGTGCATCCCGGTGCATCACGATTCATACCAATGCGTTGCATCCTCAATTTTCTATATTACTGCACATGGCTTATTTTTCATCAATGCATACATGCAGTAAATACATATGAACTCTATTTTTATTATTTAGAAAGTGCTTCAGAAATCAATAACATAAATGTCTTGACATTAATTTATAAACCAAAATAAATGAATTGTATAGGTCTAGCCTCCGTGTGTGAAGTTGTTCCATCCTCAAAAACAAAAAGCTAATGCTTCTGCAGTCGAGCTGCAGCTTCTAGCCACGGCCTTCTGTTCAGAAAGGACACTGAATGTCCTGAATGAGGCATCACACACCTTGAGTCTGAACACAGCAGACAACAGGAGTATTTACAACAGCATATACAAACTAAAATAGTGCATGTGGGTGCACACTTACATTCTCTGTCTTACTGTTACATAAATCCCATGAATGCATGAGGCTAAGTTAGCTTCATTATATCTCAGTGATTAAGTGAATAATAAATGTTCTATCGGGTCACTATCAGCCTGTCACTCATTATTTTCAGGGAGGGGGCGGGGCTTGGAGGAACGGAGAGGAGACGGTGATCGCGGGAGCTTTTTTCCTCCTGCCTTCACAAACTTTACACACGTATATATCGTCTGAAAATTGCTAGAGGACATTCATACTTTGCAATCCAAGACTTAATGAAATCCACCAAAAACCTGACATGATTGTAACGCGATTATTTTTGAAAAACATAAATCCCTGTCACACTCCGTGTCGCTGCGGCTCAGAGACACAGCGTCTCTGAGCGGCAGCGACACGGAGTGATTGAGAGCGGGTCCTGCTGCTGTGGGTTCTGGACTGGTGTCCTTGTGTTGGTGGATAAAGCAGACTGCTCCGTGTTGCTGTGCCGCTGTCACGTCTGTTCCCTGATCTCTGCTGTCACCGACCGATTTGATATTAAAGTGACAGAAAAAAGCCGCGGCCGGAAAATCAGGAAGCAACGTTACTACTCTATAACCGATTATCTTCCATCACTGCATCGAGACCGAATCGTCCACGTCCGCATCGCAATGCATCGTAGAAACGATTATTTTCAACACCCCTACTAGCAGCGGCGCGCATATTTCAGCAGCGGCGCTGCGCCGCCACTATTTGTATATAGGAGAAACACTGTTATTATATGTTGTACTTTGGATTCCTAAAGCTTTTAGTCTACCTTACCATCATCCAAGGTTAGTTTTCACTATAAGTAAAAAAGAATTTTTGGACAGACACTATAATTTACAGTTTTTTACTATGTTCAATCTGAATTTTCTTTAAAATAAAAAACATCTATATTGATTCTGACTTTTCTACATCCAACTCACAGGTTTATCATGTCTTTGAGAAAAAAGATTATTAATTTAACCCTTTTAGAAGATATGGTCATTTGTTCTGGGAATGTCATTTTCGAGCCTGAGACCTGAACAACAGGCTCAGGGCTAAACAGGTTAGATTCTCATGAGACAGTCACATTATATGTGTCCTATGCCATATTTACATTCATTTGTAACACACAAGTAAGGGTAAAAGACAAACATCTTCAACAAATGTAATGCAATGAATAAGCTTAATTGTCACAGAAGCACACATAACTTCATATCTAATATGTAAACAAATCATTTCCTGGTCCCTAAAGCATTGACTGAGCTATTTTTCGTCCTCAAATGCAGGCATTAAGTTACATGTTCACGTTCTGCTGCCACAATAAGTCGGTTTCTCCAGTGTAATGATAATGCTTAGTAAGTATTGGTAATAATATGAATAAAAACAACAACGTGTTGGTTTGTTCGTTTATTATGAAGATAACGTTAACCAGTAATCTTCAATAATCAACTCCAGCTCAACAAACCATATTGCAATATCTACGTTAACGTTATTCCTGGAACCAACTGGAAATGTGAGATTCATATTTTTCAGATACACAGATCTTATACTGAGGTTAATCTCCGATACAGCACGCTGGACTTCAACACTACTGTGACGTTAGCTGTCTGCATCGTCGAGCATAGCAAATGTAAATCAACAATAACAATGCATACAGTTACCTAACTAGCAAACTAGCTAATGTACGAGGATGACCTTATTTGACCAACCTCACACAGAAGCCTTTTGTGCTACAGTATAATCCTTCTTAATGTTTTACACTTCTCTAATATGTGTTATCGTGTATGCTATGGATAGCAGAGTTAGCACAGATGTAGCTTCCTCTCGCTCGTTAGCTGAATAAAAAGACCAGTAAGAAATAAAGTGCTTGAATTTCACTTACCGAAGAAACTGCATTCCGGGACGGTCTGTTTTAACTGCAGAGCCATAAGATAAGTCCGATATTTAAATGAAGAAAACTCCCCCAGGCACACACACAACAAACACATCAACAAGTTCTAGTTGTGTTCCCCGGATCAGCCTCACAGCTGAGCTCCTGTAGCATCCTGGAGCTTACGGAGCTAGCAGAGAGACAGAAAGCTAGAAGCAGCACTCACTGCAGAGACCTGTCACTCAAGGTGACGCCCTAATTTATGCAAACATTTTAAGACCTTATATAAATAAAAGGGTTGCGTTATAAAACAATTCAATCAACAATTAATAATCATTAAGGTGGAATGTAACTATATCCTGAATAATCTGTATTGCATCCAGGGGTAGAAACATGTTTATTTCTGTTGTAACGTTGGGCATTTTAACATGGGGTCTATGGAAATTGCTCCTTTCTGCAGTCATCGCCTACCGGCCAATGTATGAACTGCAGTGTGTGGCACTTCCGTATTGGCCTCCCGGCTCTGCCCCAGAGTTTGCCGCTTGATTTGTATACATATCTGTAGACTGCATAATTTTACATTCGGAATTGTTGGAAACGTCATTTCGATCTCTCTGTCTGTAAACACAAACTGAGTAAGATTGACATTAAAGTTGACTTTTGATTTGGACAGTTCAAGCATATATGAATATATTTTGTTTGTAATGTTTACCATGTTAGCTCATTAGCATGCTGAGAATGTTCTTGCAAAGTGTGGAACTTAGTTAGGTGGTTCATACTTGGCTTATTTTCACTTCCGCAGTGTGAAGGAGTAAATATCAGATTATGTTTCCATTACAGAAATCAGGTCGGTAGACCCAAACATCAGCATTTGTCCAGCTACACCTGACCCCCCACCCTAACTCCTTTGAAAAGCCATCTCGTAGCAGCCCACTCATTCCAGGCGACGACAGGGGAGAGCTGGATATGCTTGATATTTTATCTGATTGGTCAAGTCATTCATCCCAGTCTCTCTGCACACAGCACTAATGTCTCTTACCCTTCTCAGGGCCAACCAAGCTGCATTTGAAACTGGTTTTCAGTGTGCGATGGAAGATGTGTAGTTATTCTGCTGTCCTGATATCAAGGAGAGCTCGTTCCACCATTTTGAAGCCAGGATAGCAAACATGTGTGTTTTACTTGAGGTACCTGGGTCCCACTCGCAGTGAGCCGATTGGCGGATACAGAGCACTTGCTGGAGTGTATGGTTTAACCACATTTCAGATGTAATGTTACCACTATCAATGAACATACATTTACACAGCAGGATAGTCTGTAAGCACGCAGCTGGCCACTGTTTACCTTTGTTAGATCTGCTGCCGCTGCTGCTGCAGCTATTACCACTCCAAACTCTTCACACATCAGATGCTCAGTTATTGCTTCATGTTCAACATCAAGCCTCTTTCTGACTTGAAAACCTGACTCCAGAACTCACAGATGACGGTAAGTCAGTTCAGTGTCTGGAAGCAGATTGGGTCAGCTACCAGTTGCCAGAGAAGGGAGGAGAGCAGTGGTGCAGTGTGGGAGAACTTGGGGTTGGGCTGCTCCATGATGGCACTTACAGTTAGACCAGAACCTCTTCACAAAATGTATTGTGATTTTCTTTATGCTCGTCAAAGCATTCATGTGAATAATCGGGTATACCATGTTTAATAAGGAAAGAGTGTAGAAAATGTCCGAAGTTATCACAACTTTCACATGATTTTAATGCGGCATATCTTTAAAGCATATACTGAGACCTTGATGAAGGGAGTGTGCTATGGCCCCCTGCAGCCGCAAAAATAGGGTATCTGACATCCCTGAAGTTGGTACATGTAAAGACACTAATGTTAAATGCTGAGATACCCAAACATTTTGGCTCAGCTCATGTTAGTGAATAAAAACTATCAGTCAAGGTTTCTAAAACATCAACATATGTGAATCTGTTGGAATGAGCGACTTTTCAAACACTTTAAGGACTTTCTGTAGACTCAGCTCCTCTCCTCACCGTGCGCACGCAGGAAGCAGGGAGTCTCCATGAGCTCAGGAGTTGGATGGACTTTTGTGAATGTAGTCAATTTGAAGCCAAAATATGTTATGAGTGTGAAACATAATCATAATTGTTTGTGTGTGTCACACACATCTAAAAGTATCCCCCCCCCAGGTAAGATCCAGTGTTTATGTTGTTTACTCCATGCCTCAGGGAACAATAATAACTAACCCTAACCCTCTGAATCCCCAAGCTACTGCCACATGTGACCCGCTCCATCGAATTCAGTCAGAAGTCGCAACGGCTCATTTCAAAATAAACGTGGATTTGCGTAAAAAAATTTGTTTTCCGGGGTCCGGTGTTTTGTTTTGATTTGATTTTAAATAAACAAAGTCTTGGCTTTCAGAATATGAAACTTTTATTTCCAAAATCACACGATAAATACATGTTTGAAGCTTGTAAAGGGAAGATGACAGCTCTCACTCACCACTCTGCTCTTCCGCAGCGCCGCCCCCCTCCCTCCGCTGACATTATGAATGTAAGAGTATAGTAATCATAGATAGCACGGCAGGGTCCGTTACAGTTTGTTTTAATCTGATTTCAATTAAACAAAGTCTTGGCTTTCAGAATATTAAACTTGTTTCGGCAAATTCAGATAATAAATACAGCTTTGAAGCTTCGGCATAATTACAACCGGAGAACGGAGTAGCTTGACGTCACAGCAGGCACAACAACAGCCGGTGTTTCTCGTGAGTGTTTTCCCCGGGAAACAAACACAATACACACAAACGCAAAAATACACAAACACAGACACACACACTTGCGAGCTTCCCCCAGACCAGTAATCCAAATGAAAATATCTTCCCTCCGTAGTATTTTGATCGTTTCCTAATAACCAATCAGATGGATGGATTCCAGAGAAGAGAAAACTTTGAAGGCCTTTTTCTCAAAATGATGACTCTGACAGTCATTATATAATGTGACATATTTTGCTTAATATCTGGAGTACAAAAACAATCCTGATATCATTAGAAAGCTAGGAATCTACTCTTTCCAGCTGTGTATACAACTCAAAATGTGTCTTCGGGTCAATGCGACTGATTTCGATGGAGCAGGTCACATATATGAACTGTCAATCAATACCCATGTTGTTTTCACAGCAGTATATATTCTATATTCAGAATATACTGAATGCTACATATCTGAGAGAAAGGAGGTGTTCATAAGTGATTCATCAGTTGTATCAATACTCCCACATGCCTGCACCTGTGTGTTCACCTTGGACCCGCCAGCACACATGTATTCCCCCTCCTGCAGATGTGTGTCTGCCTCCGGAGTGATGGCCTACTCACCGAGCAACGGAGATCATTTTGATGTTTCATCATGGATGATTTCGGAACATCTGCAATGCAATGATAATGTTAACACCCCGTGTGGCAGAAGACAGCATGGAGCGAAGTTGAGAGGGAACTAGATGTGCAGCTGTATGATGTCTGTTGGCTCTGGAGGAATAACCCTTATGTGTCATGTTTTATTTTGAAAAGTCTTCACCCCCTATGTCTGTTTTTACTTCCTGACTCTAAGTTTTCCCTACTGTTTGATAACCTTTTCCTTGTGATTAGTCTTGCATGCATTTAACCTGTTCAGCCCTGAGCCTGTTGTTCAGGTCTCAGGCTCGAACATGACATTCCCAGAACAAATGACCTTATCTTCTAAAAGGGGACAATTAATCATCTTTTTTCTCAAAGTAATGATAAACCTGTGAGTTGGATGTAGAAAAGTCAATATTGATGTTTTTTATTTGAAAGAAAATCCAAAGTACAACATATAATAAGTACCCTGTATCAAGATAGATGCAAAACAAGTGACATTTGACCTTTATAGAGAGGTTTAGCAAAAGAAACTCCACCTCTGGGGCCATTTGGGTGGAAATGGGCGTTTTTGCGATTTCTCTGGAACCCATTGGTCGATTTTTAACCGCTAGAGCCAATGGAATCGAAGGAAAGTTCCACATACACACACAGGTTACCAAATAAAGAGTGAGAGTGACGCGTAGCCAAAACCGGAGCTCTAACACACTCTGGTGGCTAGCAGCTAATTTGTATTCTCCGATGTTTGCATAAAAATTGAATTATGAATTATCAATACTTTTTTCAAAGTGACAGACACATTGGATTAACCTATGGATGAACCTTCAGCCGCGTTTTTTCTCGTTTTAATGCCATTGAACACGACTTGCTCAGAATAACAGCTACGGTGATCTCCGTGTTTAGCTACCTAAAGCTACGTTGTGTGTTGTCTGTATTTGCTTCCCCTGTCACGAGTTCTGATCGCTCAGTGGTGATACTTATATTTCTATAATCTGTGGACTCTCAGGATGTTATCTAAGCCTGTTTGTGCAGGTCCAATAAGTATATTGATCGGTATAGCTAGAGTTCTGTGCTAACAGCGTTAGCCTTGTGTTTTTTTTGCAAAAATCATCAGTGAGCTGAGTTTCTTCCCGTTACATGGATATGAAACATTCATAGTTTATTAAACTTTAAGAAGCCCTCAGACACGGTTGCTTGCAGATGTTGTGGTTTCGGACCCGCCGAAGGGTCCGTGGGGTCTAAGAGGGCTCTGGTATTCAGTTTGTTGTTGTCAAATCCTTGTAGGTCATTTGTGAATTCATTGATGTCAAGTGTTCTGGATTGTCCCACGGAGAGTTCTGTGAGTAGTAAAGGGTATGTTTCTGTTGAACATTCACACGTTCTGCATTTGGGTCCAACCTGCTCCGTTCTAAATCATGACTCGATGATTTTCCGGGTTCGGAACCGGCCTGCAACTGTCTCTGCAATAAAGGCACTGTTTGCCCAAAACAATCTTTATTTTCTTTTAAATAATATTTGAGTTTGGAGACAACAGAAACTGGATCATGGAGTTAAGGCATACGTGAAAGACACGAAGAGTTGCACTATGGGAAATGAAGGCTACAGTGTTTTATAGAACTTCCTAAATACTTGGAAATAAAAGTGAGAATAAACACTACATGCAGACTAATGAAGATAAAAAGCAACACTTAATCAATGACTGCCGATTTGAATCAGATTCTAATCTCAGGAGATATCATGATTATGTATCCTATGAGGAAATATGTCAAATGTTCTGATGCGTTTGCATTGAACCTTACATTGTCAGTTTAAGAAAAGAAACATTTCTATTCTGTGTTAGTGCTGACTGCAGCAGGGTGCAGACATGTCAGAGCAGATTCATCTTCTACCCAACCAGCAACACAAAGCTCAACAGGAAGCTCCTTTCATCGAACTGGACATTACAGCTCTGCGGTCAGTCAGGTGAAGGTGAACTGTTGTGCAGATGAGAACAGTTGAACCATAAATATTTGTATATTTCTAATACTGCCTGTTTATACGTTTGATTGACAAATCTCAGCCTTTAAAAAGCATAGATTTGGTTGAACAAGGCTTATCTGTCCCAGACTTTATATCAATTATCAAACACAACATTCATATATGTATAATAGATGTGCTGCCGTCAGAAGCTCAGAATCAATCCTGCAACGCTCCCATGAGTTTCTTTGTCTCTCTGCAGCAGGCAGTGTGTTTGGACTGAGCCCAGCATTTCCACAGCAGCTCTGAAAGTCATTAAAACCTCCACAGACACACAACTGGCTTTCATTTTGTCATTATGGCCCCCATGAAGGCCCTGATTGTTGGAGGGGAACCTCAGCCAGTGAAACAGTGCCATGGAGGGGGAGGGAGAGCAGGCTGACGGAGGGACCACACATGTCTCCATGGACAGGGGATCCCCCGCTAACCCAGGACTTTACCCAGGCCTGTGGGAATCAGCTGCCTCAGAGCACACGGTCAGTTTCTACAAACGTTGGAGGAATGTTCCTGTTGGATCTCGTCCAGTTGAGGTTGAGATGACATGGTTATTATTCAGTTCTTTTTAAGAACTTCCTGGAATGCATTGATCTCAGGGCTGGAAGGACCTGGTTAAAGGTCATTCTGTTGGCATGTTCACCTTGTGTTCAAGAACGTCAGGCTTTTGACACATTGTGAATCAGGTTCCTGCCTTCCACCTGTAGGGCTTTAAGCCCCGTGTCCACGTAGTGCCTGTCTCTAAACGGCAACATGTTTTTAAAATCAAATCCATTCTGAACCGAGCACATGAAAGCGTCCACCTCCGGAAAAGGCCCAGCGTCCTTCTCTGAGGGCAAGGATCATTTTGTTGGTGCTCATAGTGAAAAAACACTGTGAACAAATATAATTGAATATGTTGTTGACATACCATTGTCATAGAAACCATAAAAAAAAGCGCTGGGAGTGTTTTTTGGTGAAACTCCGGGAGACGCCGCTGCCCTCCGACCTGCCCTGCACCTTTCCCCCAAAAAAAGCACTATGTGGACACAAGCTGTACATTTCCTTGACTTATCAATGGATTTCAGACATGGACACCCTGACTCAGCAGATTCTCTCAGCTTTCTCTTTTCCTTCTCCACAGCTCTTTCTCTTCACGTGAACAACATTTATTTTGCCTCTACAGCTGGCTTCACTTCATCTTCAGTGTCCGGCAGTAGTTCAGTCTTAAAATATGGAGTGTGGACTGGTACTTGGAGAGGTCCCAGTTCACCGGACTAACCCCCACTCCAATAGCTCCCCGGGCGCTGAACAATAGCTGCCCACTGCTCCTAGTACATACTCGCTGTGTGTGCTGTGTGCTCTACATGTGTGACCATTAAAGAGGGTTTCATCCTCCAATTGTCTTCTGTTCAGAACAACTGTAAAGATATTCCTGTAGATATTAAGACACCTGTTAATTTCACTGAATGCCAACACAGATCAAAAAATACTGTATGTTTTTTTTGTTTTTTTGTACTTGAATTAACTTGTTAAACCCTGAGCCTGTTTTTCAGGTCTCAGGCTCGAAAATGACTTTCCCAGAACAAATGACCATATCTTCTAAAAGGGTTAAATTAATAATATTTGTTCTCAAAGTAATGATAAACCTGTGAGTTGGATGTAGAAAAGTCAGATTCAATATAAATGTTTTTTTTAAAAAGAAAATTCAGATTGAACATGGTAAAAAACTGGAAATTATAGTGTCCAAAAAATATGTTGTACTTATAGTGAAAACTAACCTTGGATGATGGGATAGTAGACTAAAAGCTTTAGGAATCCAAAGTACAACATATAATAAGTACCCTGTATCAAGATTGATGCAAAACAAGTGATATGTGACCTTTTTAGAGAGGTTTAGAAAAAAAAACCTCTTCTGGGGCCATTTGGGTGGATTTTCCATATCTCTGGTCCCCTTGCTGGATTTTGACATGTGACATCTCTTTCTAACCGTCAGAGCCAATGGAATCGAGGGGAACTCCCACCTAGTCCTTATTTGGTAATGTGTGTGTGTTAGACTGCCGCATAGTTAAGACCGGAAGCAGCAGCCACTCTAGTGGCTGTCACTACCCGATCCGTCCCCCTGCCCGATCGGTACTGCGCATGTGCGAGATGGTCCGCCATATTGGACAAGTCCGGACGGCAACCCAAGATGGACACTTGACACAGTGGCTTTTAGCAAAGCTCAAAAAGAAAACGAGAGAGAGATGAGTTATTGTTGTTACAACGTGACTTCACTATTATTTAACAACTCTTTTTATTGGGTTCTTTTATTTGGGGTTAAGTACATTGTCAGAATAAGTGAGAAATGGATTTCACTTCTGTTAGACAGCCATCATACTGAATAAATATTTACTGTGAATGTATGCAAAAATGTATGGCATATAGCTTGGGTTGCCGTCCGGAGTTATCCAATATGGCGGACCATCTCGCACATGCGTAGTACCGATCGGGCAGGGGGACGGATCGGGTAGTGACAGTGGCTACCATTAGCAGCTAACTTTTGCTCTGCGATTTTTACATAAAAATGGAAATATGGATTATAAATGAAATAATTGTTTTATACAGAGACGTTAAAAACCTATGGATTAACCGATTCAGCCGCGCTTTTTCTCGTTTTAATGCCATTGAACACATCTTTTGATCAGATTGACAGTTACGGTGAGACTATATCCCTAGAAGCTCCGTAAAGGTACGTGTTGTGATCTCTGTGTTTGCTTCCCCTGTCACGAGTTCGGATCACTCAGTGATGATACTATATACTTAAATAATCTGTGGAACCTCAGCTTTAATCGGATATCTTGTATGTGCAGCTACGATAAGTAATAAGGGTACTTTTATCTTGAGTTCTGTGCCAATGTCCGTTAGCATTTTTCGCTAAGGGGTAATTTAGATGCTTCTTATGAGACTTGTGTTTTGTTTTGGTAAAAATGGTTTGTATCGTCAGTTAGCTGAGATTATTCCCGTTAATCTCGTAAAACACATGAATAGGTTCTTAAATATTAAGATCCCCTGAGACACGGTGTCGTGAAAAAAAAACAGGGTGGAGGAGGGGACCCGCCCTTATCGCTGCTGTGTCAATCACAAGGCCGCATGTTACATGCTGGCTCTGTCAGGTTCCCCGTGATTGGCCGAGAGCCTATTCAATCCCCAGCTGATTAAGGTCCCAGACAGAAAAAAGGCACACTGCATTATTATTGAAAATAATATAGCCAAGTGCAACACCTTTGTCACACATGTAGCCGCCTGTTTGTATCATTTTTAGGCGATTTGTAAACTGTTCTAGAAAAACGATGTGTTTTTGGATATTTGTGGAGTTAGGTGGTCCGCGAGTGTTTTTTTATTGGTTAAGTGGTCCTTGGTACGAAAAAGTTTGAGAAACACTGCCATAGAGGATGCTATTGCAGTAGTTGAGTCAGGAAGTGATGAATGCATGAATCAGGGTTTCAGCAGCGGAGGAGGAGAGTGATGGGCGGAGACGGGCAATGTTTTTGAGGTGTAAAAAGGCGGTCCTGGTGATGTGATTTATGTGGTGGTTGAATTTGAGCTGACTGTCGAAGATGACTCAGAGGTTCCGGATGTGAGGGGGGGAGATAGAGTGTTGCTGTCAATGGTGAAGTTGGCATTCTGGATGGTTTTGGTACGGGATGGGGGGCCGATGATGATGATGATGTCTGATTTGGCACTATTCAGTTGGAGATAGTCAGATAAGAGAGCCTGCTAGGTCCGATAATGCTAGCTAGCTAGCTAGCGGACTAGGGACCGGTGAGCAGGAAAGAGCCAGCAGGTAGGAGATGACAACACACAGAACCATTTTAAAAGCAATGTAAATAATAACACATTTGAAGGAAAAAGAGATAAAATACAAAAAAATATACAGATTTCAGTATTCTGACACAGAACAATTTTAGAAGCAATGTATTTCTATTGGTAGTATTTTGCGTGCCTTCACCAAATAATAACAAATTAGAAGAAAAAAAGAAAATACAGATTTCAGTATTCTGAGGCTCTGAACCCCATTTATTTTCCTCGCGGACAGCAAAAAAACTCCGAAATTATACCATTTAAAATAAAAGGGTTAGACTTAGGGTAAGATATTGAGTAAGAACATGTTTTTATGAACCACACAGCTTCTGGTCTTCCAATACCTGACCGGACAAAAAGACGTGGTGCAGGCACGAAATATAGGCTTGGCAAGTGATTTGGAATCACTGCATGCTACACAGGGAGTCACTTGTTGCCAAAGACAGGAGCACTGAATTGTCAGATGTATGGGTTAATATAGTCAAGAAGAGTGCTTCTCTGATGTCTGCTGCTGAGGGAGAAGAACACACTGCACTGCTGTACCATTCTGAGGTTCGATAGCTCTCACCTGGAACAGTGTTGTCACGTGTTTGAATTATGCACGTCTATTCGGGAGTTATTAATTCTCCAAAAGCTGGCTTTTTTGCTGAGCTGAACAAACTGAACAGTTATTTTCAAGGTCGTAATACACATGCCATTCAGCTGTATGACAGAATGGAAGGCTTTCTCCAAAAAATGTATGAAGAATGGAAGATGAATGGAGCGCGTTGGGGAGGGAATATTTTCCATGTTCCAGTGGATGAGCTTGGAGATTCTTCTGTTCTCTTGCCTCCCGTTACACGTGCAATCCTTGCGCACTTGGAGGCGCTCAAGGGGAAATGTAGGAAATAGTTTTCTGAGGCTCACTCCTGGCACAGGGATACAGTTTCCATTCAGAGACACACAGCTATGGCACAGCCTGACAGTGACAGAGGAGGATCCGCTCATCAAACTATCCACTGACAGTATGTTCAGAAACATATATGAAGATAAACCCCTAACCCAGTTCTGGATCTCTTGTCAGAAAGACTTTCCACAACTGGCAGCAAAAGCTATGATACAAGTGGATTTTCCTCACTCACCTTTCTGAAAAACAAATGCAGGTCCAGACTGCAGCTGATGCGAGTGACCCTCTGCCTCACAACCTCCATCCGTCCAAGGTTAGATAGGTTGTGTGCTACTCATCAGGGTCATCCATCTCTCTAATGTTGGAGTATGTATGTTTAAAGTAAGAACATGAATCTGTGGGTTATTTTAATAGCTCAGTGTTGTATGCAAGATATATGTTCATATATGGCAGTGGCATGGCCAACCTTGCACAAATTTAAACTGTGTCCTGTGCCGTTGGAGGTCCCGCCGTCTACTCCCCTGCCGGGGGTCCTGCCAACCCTGTGTCCTGTGCCGTTGGAGGTCCCGCCGTTTACTCCTCTGCCGGGGGTCCTGCCAACCCTGTGTCCTGTGCCGTTGGAGGTCCCGCCGTCTACTCCCCTGCCGGGGGTCCTGCCAACCCGGTGTCCTGTGCCGTTGGAGGTCCCGCCGTCTACTCCCCTGCCGGGGGTCCTTCCAACCCTGTGTCCTGTGCCGTTGGAGGTCCCGCCGTCTACTCCCCTGCCGGGGGTCCTTCCAACTCTGTGTCCTGTGCCGTTGGAGGTTCTACCGGGGGCCCTCCCAGCCCCATGTCCATCACCGGTCCCGCCGGGGTTCCTGCCAACTCCTGGTCCTTTTCCGTGGGGTGATCCTGCCGAGGCCTGTCCGACCGGCTCCGGTTTCTGTCCGGCCGACACCGGATCCTGCCCGATCTCTGGAGCTGGCCCATCAGTGCTTTCCTGCCCGGCCTCCTGATCCTGTCCGGTCGACACCGGCTCGAGCCCGGCCCCCTGAGAGCCGCGGTCTTCGCTCTCGAGCCCGGCTCCCTGAGAGCTGCGGTCTTCGCCCTCGGGCCCGGCCCCCTGACTCTTCCTGCCGCTGCCTTCGGTCCTCCATGGTCCCCACCTTGGACTCTGTTTTGACCCCGAGCTGTCCGCCCGAGACCCCTTCCTGGTTCTCTGCCTTGTCCCCGGGCAGTCCGCCCGAATCCCCCTTTTTGGACTGTACCTTGCCCCCCGGGCCGTCCGCCCGAGACCCCTTCCTGGTCCTCCGCTGTGTTCCTGGGCTGTCAGCCCAAGACCCGTCCTCCGGACCCCCTCCGCCCACCCTGCTTGGTGTTTTGGACTTTGATGTTTTGTTTTTAGGGACGTCTGGAATCCGTCCCTTGAGGGGGGGGGTTCTTTCACAATTCACATGTTATGTCACGTTTGTAGTTTTGTCTGTGTTGGTGTTTTTCTTGTCTTTGGGTTTCCTGTTTTATTGTGTTAAGTGTTCACCCCCGTTTCCTGCCTGTCTGCTTTGTTTCCCTCCCTGATTACCCGATTGTGTTCACCTGTTGTCCTTGTGTTTCTCCTCCCCTGCCCGGCTGTTTCTCGTTGTCATGATTACCTCTTCTTGTATTTAGTCTTGTCTCTTTCGGTGTTCAGTGTGGGGTCATTGTTTGTTGGTGACGGAGTTCACCGGAGAGTGTTCCGTTTGGTATTTGTCTTTTATCCTTGAAATAAAGGGTTTCTCAAAGGTTATCTGCATTTGGGTCCTGCTTCCTTCACTCATCCGTGACAGGTTCAATCTAAAACACAATTGTATACAATATATATAGTGCCCCTGCTCCATCAGTTTGGGGGTCCTTGGCCTAGAAACATTGAAGACCCCTGGTGTAAGCTACAGAGCTCTGTGCAAAGGCCATCACTTTTCCAGGTTCAAGCCTAACCCTCAGACACCATTTAGCATCTGGTCATGTTAGATTCAAGTGTTCATTTCGTCAGCTATTTTTTTATTTAGTTTTAGTCCTGTGTTAAATTTCCTTTTTAGTCATATTTAGTCACCTTCATCCTGTTTTTATTTAGTCTTATTTTAGTCGACTAAAACAGTAACTATTTTAGTCAATATTTAGTCAAAGAAAACTAATTATTTTAGTCTACTTTTTGTTCATGAAAAAGTATTTTTTAGTCATCAGATTATATAGGATATATAGGATTATATCTTGTCTTTATTTGATGAAAAACACAGGTTGAATGATTAAGAAGCTTTGCAGAGAGTATCTGCTCAGGTTTGTGGTGTTTTTACCAGCTATGTTATGGTCACATTGCTTCCCTTCTGATAAAACAATGCATTCGCTTTTTTTCTCTGTATAGTTAGATTCCCCCTTCATGACTACTGTGTGGGGGGTGCATTTTTTCTCAACTCATCTGTTTAATTAATATTAAGCCTTAACATTATGCATATATTAGGGCGTGGTCCCATTGAGTGACAGCTCTGTCAAGTGACTGCTGCTGCTAGCTTCTTGTCTCTCTGCTAGCTGCTCCGTGAAGCTAGCTACAGGGACTCTGCCTGCTCAGCTCATCCAGGGAACACAACTTGAAGCCGGCCGTGGTTGTTTGTTCTTCATGCTTATATATCGGACTATTGTGACTCGCTCTGCGGTTGAAACAGACGGTGCATGAATGCGGTTTTTGTGGTAAGTGAAATTCGAGTACTTGATGTGTTTATGATTTGAATCAGCTACATAATGAATGTTAAGGCTTGTGTTAGCGTGTAAGTGAGTGGTAGCTACATCGGTGCTAATGATGCTCATCGTAGTCTCCAAGTTAAGATCATAAACTATATATAAAGGTTAAAACGAATCCTTGTCAAAAAGAAGACATGGCCAGCAAAATAGACGCTGAAGTTTAACGCTTCCAGTTAGCCACTCCGTGCGGACATTGTCCTTATTGAATGTCCGATTCTCTCCCTTTTTTCTCTGTGTGTACACACAGCTCGAGTGCGAGCATTGGCCTGTCATCTGATTTAATTTTTAGTTGCTGCTGTAGCGGAAGTTTAGTAAAGTTATGTTTGATTAAGTACGCCAGATCTCCATCCTCCATAATGCTTCATTTGCTTGATAGTTTCTCACGGTGGTGATGACAGTTACAGTATTAAAACTGATGTTGATTTGATTTGATTGGATGGCAGTGTCCAATAAAATCGCCAGCCGCCTCTGAAGGGAAGCAAGAGGCGGCTGGCTTCTCTTGGCATGGCCCTGACCAATCACAGGTTGGCAGGGGCATCATGTGGGCCTCATCTGATTGGTCAATCCCTCCATTTTTTTTCACCAAGGAAAGCCAGATTCGGCTGGCGTCCTCTCGCAATAGTGAGTGCAATCTACTGTTTCACCATAACATCTAGAGGGGCGCTGTTTGTTTCACTCTTTGTAAAATACTCAATGAGAATGGGGGAGAGACGGGCCGGCAGCAACACACTACAAAGGAGAATTATCTAAATGTATTTAAATTATAACTACAATCCGAAAAAACAGGAGAAGCCTGGCTTCTCTTGGCCTCCGGGAGAAAACGCCACTGCACAGCAGTGGACTTCAGCACAGGTACAAAGACTCTCTTTTCATACTGTACAAAGAATCAAGAAAGATATTTGTTTAAATAAATGAAGTATTGACTTGAATACACTGATATACATTCCATTAAACAATACTAAATACTAGATATTTAGCAATATGATTGTCAGCTTTCTAATGTATTGTATTGAAGGCAAAGATATTTAACACATAGTGAGAACTGCTACTATTTATCTCTCAATATTGTCTGTAAAAAACCTGGTAAAAGTTATTCTTTCAGTGAGACAACAGAGCAAGCTTCTACAGTGCACTACATTTTGATAACAGTTAAATATTATTTTGATAATAACATATATTTCAATGTTGATGAACTTCATACTGTTCATTCATAATCTGATTGTCTTTATAGCTCACTGTTGAAATAAAACAAGAACATTACAATTACAAAATAATTATATCTACAGCCGCTAAACACACAAACACACCGCTTTCATAAATAACACACTTGTTCTGCAATAATATGTTTTATGTTTCCTTTTTGTTAGGAAAGGACATGCCTGAAAGACACGACATTTTCTCCTTCTCTGAGGGTCAAGAAGAACATCCAAGAGGAACATTAAAAGCTGATATTATGAGATTTTAGGACCAGTTCAGGACATTCACTAAGAAACTACTTTTATTGTGAAAACACAGTCAGCTGATCGAATGCACCTATTTCCACATCTACACTCCATCAGCTGATTATTTCTATTTGCCTCACTTTATGAGCTTCACATCACTTGTGCCTTGTACCGCAGAGTTTGCAACGTCACAAATAAATAAGGCCAATCTTCAGTCAGATGTGAATGTGTAATCTAACACTTTCAGTAAGAATAATGGACAAAATGAGTGCAAACACAAATACAATTTATTGAAATGTGAACCAAAAGTTAATCAAATGTTTTAAATAAAAAGCACATATGGACAGAAGGTGTAAACCTATTAAATGTATAAGTAAACACATTTTGTCAAATAAAGTGACAGACTAGGCCTGTGCAGTTGGTATCAGCTATGCCCAGCATGGGCTCCTCCATCAGGCCTGGTCCTCCTCCATCAGCCCTGGTCCTCCTCGCTGAGGAGTCCTCTCCAAACCAACAGACAGGACGTCCATCACACGGAGGTTTCTCCCTGAAGTCTCGGCAGCTCTCTGGACACCACGCTGTCTCAATCCGTCCACACGGAATATGAGAGGGGAAAATGAAAATAATAAATGCTTTAGACAATAAGAAACATAAAGTTGACTGTTGAGTTGCTCAGTTTTTTTAGATCGTCAATACTATTACTGTATAACTAATATCTCAGGTTAAGAGGCACATTCAAATAAAGATTGGTCTTTAAATACATTTTGTCTTTTGAATTGTTTGTCTAAAGTCAAGGATCTAGAACTGGTACGTAGTTTGAATAATACAGTCTGGTTATTATGCTGTTTGGAGGAGGCCTCACAGGTAAGAGCACTAACTAGCTACCATCACATGTACCTTAGCTTGACTTAAATGTATTAAGCGTATAGTTAAGTGATATCAAAATACAAATAACTAATGTCATGCAAACATATTAATATTTGCTTGATTCCAGTGTTGAATTTAGCACAATTTCATACAAACATTAAGGGGTTTTAAGATTCTGAAGTATTATGCTAAAAACTCAAAAACTTAGATTATTATTTATAGTTTTGCTGAATAGTTTCATGTCCGCTTACATTAGAAACGTAAAATGTGACGGCAGTGTGCAGATGGGGAGCATGTTAGCTTAGCTTTGTAGCTTCAGCTAGCTCTGGAACTTCCAGCTCGGTGGCAGCAGGTCCCGCCTTGGCTCCGCCTCTTTGTCCTTATTTGGAGCAGGCGGGAGTTGAACTCTGACGTCACTGTCGAGCCGTTAGTGGCCGACTCCGCCTACTGAGGGCTTCTCTGCAACTCTGCAGAATCCTATGGGTGACCTCACGGACCCTACGTCCATTTATATATACAGTCTATGGTTTGAACGCACCCTTAGACTATGAGTTAGACGTTTATAGTGATGGGCATTTAGATTCCCTTCGGGGACACAAATCCTTTGATTCAGTTCACTTAAAAGATTAGTTCACTGATTCGTTCACCGGTTCGCGAACGACTTCTGGTGATTTGCACGTTCGTGAACGATTCGTCTATGTACTTAATTCGTTCAGTGAGTCTTCACTACTGCTGACGTCCGTACAAGAAGTTTGCTGGCGTAAAATGTATGATATTAAAACACATTTTACACCTCACCTTGTTGCCCCATAAATTATGCTCTGGGAATAGGCTACATATTATTTAAGAAATATAATTGGCCATTGTTAAATCTCATAAATATGTGCCTGACTATACGATGTATTACAGCAGGCTAGCCCGTTATACTTTCAAACCCATGCACGTACTATGTGGCCTAACTTAAATCCCAAAGCATTAAACTCCATTTGGCCGAGTTCAAAGTGAATACAAAAATATATCCTCTACATCGGTGACGATTTATTCATATTCTATGTACCCATCTATGTTTACCTTTAGCTAGCAGCTAAGCTAGTGGGATGCTACGGAGCCCAGCTATCCGCCCTCTGAAGCTTTTAGGGCCGCCAGGGGGAGGAGAATGTCCCGCTAACGCTGTGTGTGTGTGTGTGTGTGTCACATTAGCGAGACGTTATGGAGCTCAGGTATCCGCCCTCTGAGGCATTTATGGCGGACAGGTTGAGGAGGATGTCCCGCTCCTGTGTGTGTGTAACGGAGCTCAGATGAGAGGGCTCTGATTACAGTTTTAATCCTCTGTCAAACTGCATGTTTTCTGCTATATTTGATGAGAGATACAATTATTTTCTGCCACAGGAGTTTGACAGAGAATAACTGAAAGTACACTGTAAAATAACTTCATAGTAGCCTACTTGTGGTAGAAGTCCAACTAGTACTGAGTCCAACAGTGAAGTACTTCATTGTATTTGTGGTAGTTGTCTAATTGAGTCCAACTCTGTGTAGACGGAACATCCAGTATTTCGGAGGGGCCCTAACGGGACCCTCCTCTTGTAAGAAAGGGATATAAGATAAAAGAACTGTAGGAAACAGTTCTGAACTGTTTCCGCCAGTTCTTTACGTTTGTAGTTCGCAAACAGCTTCTCTTTAGCTTTTGGCGGAAGGCGGCGACTCAAACAAACACATTGTTTTGTGGGAGGAATCAGTTCATCTTGTTCACTTCAAAGATTCGTTCAAAAAGAACGAATCGTTCGCGAACGACCCATCACTAGACGGTTAGACCCGAGTCTTCCTGACAGTTCATATTGTGCCGCTGCCCGGTGTAATTCACATGTACCGCCGCGCGCAGCACAGACACACAGCTGCTGCCCAGCCGCAGCACGGGAAATGGAACTGCTGGGAGAAAAACTGACTATCAGAAATGTAACGTTATCTTTGATAATATTTCGTCTCCTCATTTTTCGTCAACGAAAGTAAAGAGAGATTTTGGCATAGTTTTTATTTAGTAAACTACATTTTCGTCTCGTCACTTTTCGTCAACGATATTGCATGATGATTTTGTTACAGTTATTGTTAACTGCCGTCGGTGCCGTCTCGTCATCGTCTCGTTTTAGTCATGGAAAAAAAGGTCGTTGACCAACATATTTCGTCATAGTTTTAGTCAACAAAATAAACACTAGATTCAACTCAGATCACCTTGTACAGTACATCAGGACACTTGTAGTGTGGTGGGGGGTGTTTGAGTTTGATTGGAAGAATGTCCGTTTGGCCACCACCTCCCTCTGCCTCATAGATAACATGTTATCAGGGGTGGAGGAGTCAGCAGGGACGGGGTTAGAGGAGGAGAGCAGCCCCACCTCTTTAATCATGTTCTCATTATATGTCATATTGTCCTTTTATCATATAAGTGGGGCGAATTAAAGTCTAAGTATGTGGTTCTGATGCAATGTTGAAAACAAAGACGGACGGACAGATGGATGGATGGATAGATACTTTATTTAGGGGAAATCGTTTTGCCACTGCAGAATTTTGACAGGCAACATACAAGAATTACAAAATGCCTTAAAAATAGAATAAAATGCAAATACAATTCAAATCAAAAACAAAATATACATAGTCTCAGTAGAAAAGATATTCAAAAGAGTATCTACACACTTTAAATATACAGAATCAATTAGAATACTCTGATATACCAATCTACTAACATAAACATATAAGCATAGTGTACATTAAAAAAGTATGCACAGTTGCTTTTAATAAAAAAGTGAAGAGAGACAAAGGGAAAAGCCAGGAGAGAATCCTTGAGATCTGCCTCCAAAGATCCTCCCAACATTCACACGGTCTGAGGCTCCTTTTCACATCCTCGCCTACTGTATGCAGTCAGCTTTCTAGGTGCTTTAAAATACCTACATAATATATATATTAATATTAAACACATGATTCTTAAAAAGTACACCTTTATTCTGCTGCTGTGGCAACTGTTTTAAGACTGATAGTCTCTAAGAAGTTTGGACTAAACCTGACCACACATGGTGATCCAAATCACCCAGCAGCCCTTTGGGCAGAGGCCTCTTTGAAGTCTAATGCCGGACTGAAGCAGGCAGGAAGCGCCCTGATATCAATCTGAGCCCTCCTGCATGGCGATGTAATCCACTCTTCCACTGTTTTCCTGAAGCACAAGCTACCCAAGATATGCTAGATGCTTGATTTTCAGCCTGTAATTTAAATACGGTTTGAGTTGGTTTCCTCACAGCTTCTGGTCCGAGTGGAAATGGACGTCCATTTCTTTGTTTCTTAAACAAGTCTGTAGGCTTTAAGAGAGATTAAGTTTGTTGGCTATTAATGTTTCTACTTGAGTGTGTAATCTTCAGTCATTGTTTGTTTCTTCAGTATGTAGTGGATCTGGTAGAGCTGGTTTGAGCATCAATATTTGAGCCCCCAAATGTACCAGATGTTGTACTGCGGAGTGTAGTAACTGCAAATGGTCCTTAAGTTCTGAGCGTTATTAGCAATGATCGGCTCAACAGAGATAACTAGAAAGTAGAAACTGACCAATCTAATTTAGTAATCAACCACAACGTGCAATAGAGCAGAATCTTTAGCATCTTAAGAAAGTTATAAGGGTGAAGTGGTAAACTCAACTCAACTGTACAACAGAAATCTCTCTCTCACACACACTCACTCACACACACACACACACACACACACACACACACACACACACACACACACACACACACACACACACACTGCTGTGGATTGCCTCCTCTGTCTTCTACTTGTTACATCCTGTTAACGCTCTCACTATTCCTCCTTTACAGTATATTTTTCTTCCCTCCCCCTTCCTTTGCATCATTGTTTTTGTCAGCTCATGCAATAAAAGCCTGCCCCCACTCCAACACATGAAACCACCACCATCCTGCCATGGGAAGAAGTCCATATATGTTGGCTGAGGCTGTGAAACAAAACGGATGGGCCTGAAACAGACTTCCTCCCATCCCCCAAGCAGCTTATTACGACCAATAATCACGTTTTCGACCTCTAGTGGTCGTGTAAGAAACAACAATTTGCGGCATATGGGCCAACCCAGTCTCACGGCATTTCGTGTTATAGTCACAAAATGTAATCTTTTGATTCGTGCTCACCAACACGATATTCCCATTTTTTTCGTGTCACACAGAACGATTTAAAAAGTCCCATTGATTTCTCTCACAGCATCTCTGTGTAGTATGTGTATGCGAGGCTTCACTTAGCACCAGTCACAGTTTCACCGCTAAGAGAGTGTGTGTGGAGCTCTACGGATTGGACCAATTGATACATTGGGTCGTCGTTACGTCACTTGGTTACCGGAAGCAAAACATGGAAAAATCTCCAACGAGGCGTTCTGGGGCAGCATAGACAGATATGTTCAGTGTTTTACTCGCTACAGGGTGTACTTTTTGAGGGTTTGTGACTGCAGACCGTTTACATGCAAAAAAAGGACGTTGAACTTCATTACGCCGAACACGTAAACACTCCCGCTAAGTTTGTTGGCCCTGTTCTGCTTGAAAGCAAGTACCTGTGCTCTTGCAAACTGTTAAAACAAACGCTTCAACTCGTACAATCTGTATTTTTGAATATCGATCGATGCTTCTGGCGATTTCCTTATACATAAGCTGTCTCTGTGTGCCCCCTTCCTCTCTTGATCCATGTTTCTCTTCTCTACAAATGATTGAACCAACAACTGTACACATGAATCTATAGCGGTTATTAGTAGTCACTGATGAAATAAAGTCAAACTAAAGTATAAGTAGTAATAATAGTGGTAACTGCTCACAATTATTGCTTGGAATAACTCAATGCAAATTATCACTACCACACTAGATTCCTGGCTGACTGCATTCAATCTAAACAACTGCTTAAATTAAATTGAAACGTAAACCATTCTTAAACTGTGTTTATGTGTTCACCGAAAGACATTTGTTAGAGTTTGTTTTCCCTCAGTTTGCTTTCTTTCTTATATTTTTTGATAGCGTGATTTTCCTTTCTTGAGTAAAGACATGACAGCCTGTGGGTACAAATTGGCGATCCAGCATTAGCTGACACTCTTCTTCTTCTTTGAATTATCTGCATTTAGAGCAGGCCACTCAGGAAGTGCGCCAGGCGCTGAAGCAATTGTTCATAGTGGTCAAACGGTGGAATTACATGCCATGGGGCCCAACAATAATTGTTCTCATTGAATTACATTGGTAAACCGCTGTAAATCTTCTCATGTTTTTTGAGGTAAATCAACTTTCCTATGCGAACACTTGCATAGCCCTTATGTATATCAATATATATTGTAAAATGCACTAAAAGCCGAAACCAGAGAGTTAACTTTCCTCCTGCATTCATGTGACAGAGTGGCTGAGACGCAGCGGCTGGGAGGCAGGGCTTAAAGGTCCCATCATATGCTTTTCTGGTTATGACCCATCCCCGTGTGTTTTATGTAGCTAACCAGGACATAAAGACGACATCGCTGGAGATCCTGAGGTGAAAAAGAAACATCCCAGGATTAACCTAGGGTCTGTGCTGCCCTGCCACAGTCCAACAGGGTGTTTGCTGAGAACACTACCCTGTATGATCGGTGTACTGCCTTGAGGGATGAGGTCAGCTGTTGTAGTTTACATTTCCTCTCCTGGATAAGTTCCAGGCTGCAAAGAAAAAAGCAGTCTATCAACTCAACCCTAGCTCTTTTGTGGGGGTCAAGGAGTTGAGGTGTACTGAGTGTTTAGGTCCGGACTTTGAATAACCTGTCCTTTAAAAAGTGGACAGTGGACCTTTAGTGAGCGGTTGAACAATGAGCAATGGCTACAGACACATATAGCGCACCTTGATCCAAAGCTGTGTAAGGAGTATATTTACTGTTCAAAGGCTGAAACCTTGGAACATTTGTCGAGTGTCCAAAAATGTCAGAGCTGTTTCATCGTTTAAAATAAACCCCCAGAAAGTACGCCAGACGTTGAAGCAAACGTTTGTACTCCAACTTCTGTGTCAGACGGTGAAGCCATTGGGCTAAAAATACTTTTCAAATAAATGTCTTTTTTTTTCTTTTACTAAATCAATTACGGTTTGGGAAAGGTAGGACCCAAAAGCAGACAACAAAAAAAGGTAAGTTTGTCTAGAAAACAAAAACAGTGGGTCAGTAGGTATCTGACCCCCTCCCCGGACGTAATGCGCTTATGAGCCCTCCACTCCATACACACTCTGTACGTGCTCCTTAGGGACTCCGGAGAGGTGGTGCACAGTGAGCCCATACAGGGCTGGGCTCCATCTGCCTATGGGCGAGCGGGGGGGAGTGTGCTCGGAGTGTGCGTCGGAGTGTGCTCTGTCAGCCGTGGCCCAGACTTCTCCACGGTCACAACCGAGGTAAAGGAGGGTGCGGTGCAGCGGCTGCTAACCAGAAAGCCGGTCAGGGGCAGTGGGGTGGAACGGTGTTTTTGGACGACAGCGCGTGTATACATCAGGGCTCCTGTGAGATATAACGAGGGGTTACGTATGGTAACCCTTGTTCTTTAAGCACAGACGGAGCCCTCTACTCGGGGCCCTGTCGGTCATATGCCGCTCGCTGAAGAGAGGTGTAGGATGACAGTCAGGAGGCAAGGCCTCCTTTTATGCGGTGAGATGCACGCGCATTCAGGTAGGCCCGCCCCGGGCCGGTTACGTTTATAGAAGTCTCAGTGGATGAATGCTTGCATGATATGATCAAGGGGTAGTACCCATAGAGTCCAGTAGAGGGCTCCGCCTGTGCTTATATGCAAGGGTTACCATAGGTAACCCATCGTTATAGGTCAAAAACTAATGTGAGGTTGATCCAGGAGGAGGCCAAGCAGCTTCACCACCTCCTCTCCAGGTTTCATGGTGGAGGCTATACAAACACAAGAAGCTCAACTGAAGCAAATGGACACCAAGCAGCAGATGTACTTCCACTGATGAACTAATATGGTTAAATAGTCCCTTACTTTGGGAAATCTTCTCACAGTAACTTTGCTTCCATTCACATACATTGAAAAGTAGGTCAATTTTGTAATTATGAAACTTGATAGAACTTCCTGCCCCTGCTCTTTCTTCCCCTCCATATCCTCCTCTTCTGATCCTTTTCCTTCTCATACCACTTCCTCCTCCATCCATCATCCGTCCTTCTATTCTTCCTCTTCCTTGACCCTGACTCTCTTCCTACGTCACCTCTTCTTCCTCTTCCTCCTCTTGCTACCCGTCTTCCACCTTTTCCTTCTCCTTTTTCTCCTTTTCCTTCCCCTCCTCAGCCACTTCTGTTTCCTCTTCCTCCTCTTTCTCTTTTACTTCTGCATCTCATCCACCTCCTTTCTTCTAACCCTATCCCTCTTCTGCTCCTGCTCCACCAGCCCCTCCTCCACCTTTCCAGATGAGAGGGTGTAGTAGAACATGTAAAGGATACCTCTCACATTCACCGACATGTCTGCATGCATGCAGCACAGACTTCATAGTACAGTCATAGAATGGCATTTGTTGCATGGTTATGATCACTTTGCATTTCTTTTTAAGAATGCAGTTCCACCAGCTCCGGGTCCCGCTGCAGAGCTTCCTAACTGCACTGTGCTGCAGTGATAAGTGCAGCAGCATCTATCTCTTTGAGGACAAGGTCAGGTGACAGGCCCTGCCAGATATTTGTGAATGAGCTGTGTGTGTGTGTGTGTGTGTGTGTGTGTGTGTGTGTGTGTGTGTGTGTGTGTGTGTGTGTGTGTGTGTGTGTGGTGTGTGTGTGGTGTGGTGTGGTGTGGTGTGGTGTGTGTGTGTGTGTGTGTGTGTGTGTGTGTGTGTGTGTGTGCAGGCACGTGCAGCGAGGACGTCCATTCATACATTCCTTCCTCCCACAGTAACCTGAGCCTGGGGGAGGGAGAGAGAGAGTTGGAGGGAGGAGTCTCAGTGTCTTTCTTTGTGGGCAATACAAATTTGGTTTATATTTCCGACTTTATATTTTTATATTTTATAGTTTCTATTTTTCCGACGTATTCAGTGAGTTATTATTCTAGAGAAGTCTTATAGGGTTTGCACTCAATTGATCCTAAAAGGTCTGCTGGGCCTGACGGCCTCGACCCGTTCTTTTTAAAAATTGCAGCTCACAGCCAGTAACTGATATTTGTAATCTCTCCCTGTCCACTCACACACTGCCAGCTGTGTGGAAGCAAGCTCTGGTATCGCCCCTCTTGAAAGCTGGTGATCCCGCTGAGTTGAATAACTATCATCCTATCTCAAATCTTTATGTGTTATCAAAGATTCTTGAGTCCCTAGTTTCCACCCAGCGAAAACCTTTTTTAAATTCACACAACATCCTTAACCCTGTGAAATCTGGATTCAGATCAAAGCACAGTACTGTGACTGCCAGTCTGAAAGTCTTAGTCTGCCGCCCGGAGTCCCCGGCCGGAAGTCCCCGGCCGGAAGTCTCCGGAGTTGGGGACTGGGACTCCCAGCAGCTTCTACTGAAGCCTTCCGAGTAAATCGCCAGAACACCGACAACTCATCTCCACCGCTCCCAGGTTTTATTTTGTGTTGCCATAAATTAATCTCTCTGCATTTCTGCGCTGGGCTAATGCTAATAATGCTAATGCGAGGATAATAAAATGGCGGCTTCACAAAACTTTTGAGTTTTACCGGGCGTGGTTTGCAATCCGCCCAGCCAATCAGACACAGGAACCCTTTTCTCCCACGAAACTCCCCGCTCTCTAGCAGGGACGGAAAAGTGGGGGAAAAGGTTCTCATGAACTAATTTTAATTTCCGGCTCTTTTTGGTGTGAACGCAACATTTCGGAACTATATCGGAACTAAAGTGGGAAAAGTACTGCGGTGTGCACGCGCTGCTTACCACCAGCTGCTCTTGCAGTAATAAGTAGTGTACCTTTCTTACTGTCCCAAATGTGCTATATTTGATATGTCTGTTATGTGTAATAATGTGTAACGTGGCTGCCTTCTTGGCCAGGTCAGCATTGTAAATGAGATTTTATCTCAATGCTTTTATATCTGGTTCAATAAAGGTTAAATAAAAATAAAAATATTCATTATAAACCGGTGATGTTGGTACACACATTGACGTTGCCTCATGGAAAGGCGATACAAGACATCAACGTTTTAAAGAACTTCTTTCTAAACCATTCATGTTGTAATCCACAGCGTCAATCACACCTTTACACTGACCTGAAGAATCAGCTGTTATCAAAGATTAGAGGGCTGAATCATGAACATCTAAATGTGTTGGTCATTCAGAATGCATTCAAACATTAGTAATGATAACATTTGATTGGAGTTGTAATAGAAACAAGAGAGCGTGCAGAAGACTGTGCGACTCCCGTCTTATTGTTATTCCTTCAAACCGTAAAGGCTTTATTCTCATGTCCAGTAGCTACCATAGTTATATAGATATATAGATAGAAATCTTAAGTCCCAGGCTCCTCCAAAAATGTAACACAATGTATATGAGACATATAACAATAAAACAAAAGTGAAAACAATTCAAAATAGTGCAAGAAGAAACAGAGCAAAATCAAAGAGTGTACGATTATGATGCAAGTAATAAAGATGCAGTTAACTATACACGTAAAGGAAATACAATAAGCTACATTGTGCAGAGAATGTTGGAAGTGCCAAGTAGCATTGTCAGTGTTTTTATTTTTTTGCCACATCAATAGTGTTTGTCTCCCCTTAGAAATACACTGTTCCTTTCCTCCCTGATCATGTTGTATAATATACAACTGACATGTGAAATACATGACAACATCTCCAACGACACACTGTTGTCCAGAAAGATGCTGACTCAGATTCTCTATCACTGCTCCTTCTCTTGTGTGGTACTTTAGAGACCGCTGGGGTGGCAAGACGATTCAGAACATAATGCTGGAGCACACACACACACACAGCGCAGATCCCCAGCCCCCCCCCCTGTCTGGTTGCAGCCCTCCTCTGTCCTGTGACCTCCAGGCATTTAACCTCTGCCCTGCAGGGCCAATATTAACTCTTGTGTGATTGTTCCAGGGCCGCCGACTTCCCCTGGCCCGGGCCCTGAGAACATTCCTGGGCCCCGTCGCTAGGAGAGCCTCGCTGTCACACCGCTGACCTCCTCTATGGCCAGGGTTACCCTTGATCTTCTACACACACATACGCACACATACATACACTCAGCCGCACCCCTCCCCTCCCAGTGGGGGCTGCTCTGTCACATAGCTGAAGCCCACCCAGTCCGCCTACTAGCTGCCACTGTGGGATCATCTGCTAACTCACAACATCTGCTGCATCATCAGTACCGGCTGCCATCGGTTCAGCATCAGTTTGCGTTTCCTTGCAGGTTAGGTCCAGTCTGAGAGGTTCACAGGGAACATGAGAACACTTGTTTCCACCATCACAACACTATCAAGCTTTCTGAACGGGAGCATACAGGTGTGTCTAAACTTCTTGAAAGTCACTTTTTTCTTAAGCAAACAGAATAGTCAGGAACCTGAGACGGTGTTTACTTGTCAAAGTTCATCATCTCAAGGAGACTGAACTGGAATGAGAGGTTTATATGTGCAACAGATTATAAATACATAAAGGGTTTCCCTGAAGGAAAGAGATCCCTTCATCAGCGTTAACATTATCATTTTAGGATTTTCTTAAGCCTCATTGTGAGGTCTATAATATTTTCAGATGGAAAACGATAATTTATGGGATTCTTATTCAGAATTTCATGAATTGTATAGGTTACTTCATGAAGTGGAGAACAACTCCCCGTTTCGTTTGGTTGATATCAGGGCGAAGGAAAAACTGTTGCTAATGCAGATATTTATTAAAACTTAAAACCCAATACATATAAACATAGGACAGCAGGGGACTTTTTATTTATTTCTGTCAATTCTAAATTGGTTGGAGCCAGTAGGTGAAATGCTGCCCCCTATGTGGCTCTGAACCTCACTGTGCTCCTCAGATCACTTCTCTCTCTCTGGAGATCTGGGAGAAGGTTCCAGACACAGCTCTGAGGCTCGGAACTCCCATCAGGATATACATTATTTACCACCATTCCTATTCTATTAGTCTTTGTAGCGCACACATTACAGTATCTGCTGGAATAAACAGCAAGTAACCAATCAAATGGATCGGGGGGGGGCGCAAAATGAAGAACCCTCCGCAAGATGAGGCCCCCTCCGAGGGTCTGCAGTCTGCGTGGCCTGTAGGGAGGCCGATCGCTACTTAAATGGCTCTACTTAAATAAATTGAGGTAACAATTTGCATTGATCTTTTCAAGTATTTACTTGATGGATTCTTAAAGGTGGGGTAGGTCAATTCACTTCAGAAACACTTCTTGTTATATTCCATATAATGCTCTTAACATCCTGATGGAATGAATGAATGAAATGCTTTGACAAAAAATACATTAAAAAAAAGTCATCTTTAGAAGCCGTGGCGCTGTAAAAAGCACGACCAATCATCTGAGCCGGCTAAAATAACTGGATGGCCTACCTGCCTGTCAGCCTTCCATCTGGGCACAAACTTATCTCTGCCCTCATTGGTCATGTGGATGTTCGTGTGTGTTGGGGGAGAGGCTCTGTGAGGAAGTGGCAGATTTTTTCCGGCTGTGTATTTTCAAATTCTAGCACTCGAGCTGCTTTCTCCATTCTTACCTACCTACCTTTAAATTAATCTGAGTACCCATTTATAATCTGATTAACTCATTTAGTTCAGTACTCCAAACATTAAAAACTAAATTAAGTTGAACCAACTTAATTCGAATCGTAAAGATGGAGTGATTAAGTTGCATTTTGTTTAATTGAAGCTATTATAATTTATTTAAGTCCATACTACTCAAAAATGTCCATGCAAATTGTTACCTTCATTTGTTTGAGTATTAGAAACTCTTTTCTTTGAGTCAAAAATAATATACACATTTAAGTTCCACTTAACAGTTAATTTAACCTGTTAAGCCCGAGAGACCCCGGTAATTAGAAATGATCCTGTGGGCCCTTTCGGCCCGCAAGATCATTTCTAATTACTATTAGATCTGGCCCGCCGGTATTTTGCACGCGCACCTTCACTCCATCCTGAGGGTCTCCTCCGCTCAGAGCCGGACCCCAAACATTGATGACCTTGCCCCCAAGATGAGATGCCAAGTATCTGAGCTAGCATCACAGAGCAGCACACTGACTTTAAATGTTTCCTTCTGCACTTTCTCTCACGACAACAGGGCATGTTTGGTTTCTCTTTGAGGGAAATAGTTTTGTTGAAGCTGTTGTTGGCCTGTGGGACAATGTAATCATAAGAAATTAGTCTGCAGATAGAGCCATAAGAAATGAATGAAACTGATTTTTTAATGTTTAATGTTGTTTTTACAGGCAATAATTTAAGCTTTGTTAGTTCCAGGTTTAATATGTGCAATAAGTTAATTTCAATACGTTTTGCAATAAACATTGAACCAGTCCGGCCCTCCACTAGCACCCGTTTCTTTATTTTGGCCCACTGTGTATTTGAGTTTGACCCCCCTGATCTACAGAGATCGGGCCTCAGAATAGACCGGAAACTATTCTTTTACCGTTCAGTTTGAATTTCACAATAAAGTTAGTAATATTTTGTTTTGATATTATTGTTTTTATTAACTACTAGACCGCTGGGTCATGTTAAGACCAACTTTTCTGTGTTGCTCTGGGTTTTTTCCATCGCTTTTGTGTTACAAATATCAAAACAATAACAGAATATATCCGCCGTAAACTAAACCAGAAACAGCAGTATATTTTATTTTGTTAACACTGTAAACTTGACAGCTTTTGAACCCAAACCACCTACTGGTTAAAGCACGTTATTACATGTTTAGAGTAATTGCAATGCAGGTAGATTGTGTTGCTTTTTTAATGACTGTTTAAAATGCCTTTTTCATCTTTCATTTTTGTAAAGCACTTTTGAATGTGTTATATTTTATGAAAACATTTAATTAAATTAAAAGCAGGCTGAACCAGGATAAACACTGGTTTGTGCAAGAGGTCAATGTCAGTATGTTGTCTGTGTATATGTGTGTGTGCAAACTGTGTACATACAGTGTAAGGCATATCTGAATATGCTATTGTAATTTTATAGTGCACTATGTAGTAGTTATGATTTTTTATCTTTTGCGGAACTGAAGGACGGAGTCCAAAACTAATTTCCTTACGAGGACAATAAAGTGTATTTAATCGTATAGTTTCAACAATCGATGATCCAGAATTGCGTCCGATATGACGTAATATCTGAAATGCGGACCCACGGCCCTATCAGAAAGTTGCTATCAGAAACAATGCCCGACTGTTTTGGACGTAATATGGTCGGTGTTTACATTAGCATCGCTAACACTCAGAGCTAACCTGTACTGGACAGCATGTGTGTGAAGAAGCAGGAAGTAAAAAGGAACTCACCTAGTGGTATAACCCGCAAGAGAGAAAGCCTTTGAGCTCCATACTGTTTCAGAGATAATCCATGATATGGCGTTTCATCACGGCAGTATTTAGTTTAGACAGTAGCTGCCGGGTCCCGCATGAGCTTTTATCAATTAAAGCTTTATACATAACATTTGCACTTTTGAAACAGGAAGTGAAACAGAGGGATATGAGCCATGGCTACAATGGGTGATCTGTTTGGTATTTATTTATATAGACATGTATACAGTATCTGAGACCTATGCTATTGCCTAAAAATAGCATGATAGGTGCACTTTAAGCTACATAATGTTAAATCTATTTTGTGCAAAAGTGTCCCTCATGGTTCAACTTTAAGACAATCCTTTTCCAATACGTATTATTGTTGTGCTGAACCCATACAATGATCATTGACAAACTGCAACATTATTTGAATACGTCTTACTTGGGTTACATTTTTACAAGTATAACCTACTTTAGTTATTTACATGTGTTTTAATAAGAATTATACATATGCTACAGTTTTTGCAAGAACTCATTGTCATCAGTCAAATAAATATAAGTGGTTAAAGCAAACAGATTTACGGCATTATTTTATCCCTGGTCTCCAGATCATGTGAGGTCCATTTCAGTTGTGGCATGTGGGTGTTTGCTTCCGCTGTGTCTGTGTTTGCTCTGCTGCCTGCAGTCACCTGTTGGATTTCCCCCAACACAGCGCAGATGTTGAAGGCTTTTCAGGGAAGTTGAGCGAATGCAATGGCGGCAGCCCCCCCCATCCCCTATCAGAGTCCCTGGCAGAGGAAGTTTGCTCAGGAGACAGCTGTATCCTCACCTCAGGGTTCATAAGAGCGAGACACTGTTGAGCGTTACGTAACACCTGCAGCCATAAAGACCTCTGATCCTCCGCTCCAACAAGGAACCAACATCTACTGGCATTTAACTATGCAATTCAAAATAGGTACATCATTTTTAGTTTCTGTAGGTATTGTCATAAATGTGACAGTCCAATTATTGTTTACTATTGAGATTAAATTGAAGGTGTTGTACTGGATTATATTAAGTGGTGTTTCTAATTTATCCTCTGTTTTTATGACAGGCATAAGAGTGTAGTGGCCGTTTATCAAATGTACATAGTTCTAAGGCCACTTTGCCTACAAAGCAAACTTGAGCTCTGACTCGTGTTTCGAAGCGTCCAACTACCTTTAGTGAAGGCCACGGAGTCACAGGAAAGTCTTGAGGGTTTGTTCATGTAAGTCACAGCTTCCAACTCCATGGTCCATGGTCCAGTGCCGACTTAAAGACACTTTTAACTGGAAAAACTCAATTAAACACAAGTACTGTAACTCTATCCGGCGTGCAGATGTGTGCGCTCAAAAACGTTTTAGCACCGTGCCTGCAGACTTCTCGTTGTCTGACAGCAGTAGTGCCATTTCAAACTCTTGGACCCTGCGCTCTTGAGTCTGCTTTCCAGCATGGAACTAGGTTGTAAACAGAGGTCGCCTTAACCGAATATATTCCGTCTATGACGGATTTTTTATAACAATGACGGAAAAATCTGAAAGCAGTCCGTCATTTTGACGGATTAGAACAAACTCAGAACAGCGCCAAAGTTTCCCCGCAGCAGGGCTCCGGTGTTATGCCTTGTTATGGATGGCTGCCAAAAAGGAAATGATATCGTTTCCAGACCTAAAGTCTAAGTCTAGCGCAACCTCTGGTTGTAAACAAAAATCTAACTGAACCTATGCGACGTCCATAAAATGTGGATATATACAGTATTATTAAAACATAATTTTAAAATAATTGTAATTTAAATTCAGAGTATACAACTTTCTTGCCAACATAAATATTTGGGTGACTGTGGCTGCGAGGGAGTGCGGTCGTCTTCCAACCAGAAGGTTGTGGGTTTGATCCCAGCCCATGCAGTCATCATGTCGATGTATCCTTGGGCAAGAGACTTAACCCAGAGTTGCTCCCGATGGCCAACGGTGTGTGAATGTGTATGAATGTTAGTCCCTAGAGTAAGCTACACTGCTCTGTGTGAATGGGTGAATGACATGTCATATGTAAAGCGCTTTGAGGGGTCTTAAAGACTGGATAAAGTGCTATATTAGTATGGTTCATTTACCATTTGCCCTAATACGCCTGAATGCCACAACTTACATTTCACATTTAAATGTCAACAGCTTTATACCACTATAAAACACTTTTGTCTACAACATGGACGACAAGTTTGATCATTTCACCCGCCCTGGAGGCAGAGAGGTGTAAAGTAATTAAGTACAGTTACTCAAGTACTGTGCTTTGGTACAATTCTGAGATACTTGTACTTTATTTGAGTATTTCCATGTTATTACTTTGTACTTCTACTCCACTACAATTCAGAGGTAAATGGTGTACTTTTACTCACTAGATGTATTGAATACCTTTAGTTACTTTACAGATCTGGATGAATGATGTGAAATCTAATCAAGTGTTGAATCAGACTTTATTTCCACCTGGAGTAAATCCACCAGCTACCCTGCAGTCTACAAAGTCATTCAAACTAGCTGCACCTTCACCAACTTTGAGAACACTTTCATGATCAATCATTATAAAACATATTCTTTCACACACACATACAGGTGTTGGGCCGAGGGCGACACCATACTTCCGGTATCCGCCATTTCACGCGAGGTACAAGCAGAATATCATAGTCTATTGCCTTAATAAATATAGTCAACTCTAAAATACCACATATATGCAATGGCATGATAATATTATTGTGACAAGTGGGGTATTCACCTGGCGTTTCCAGAAGATAGACGTAGATGCTGCCAAAATCGACGAAGGCCACTTTCAAGTCGTTTTCCCATACATCTGCAGGCAGTCTGTAAGGGCAATCCGACAACCCACACAGCTCTAGTTTACGCTGGTAACGACCTAGAGCACACCCCTCAAGTCCAGAGATGTAATCCGAAGACATGCAGCGATTTTTCGGTCGTTAATTCAGAAAAAAAACCTAGTGCGCTCTGCTAGCTAGCTGTTTATATTAGCACCTCCAGGATATTTGCACCTCCAGGAAAATGGCGTATTTATATTTATATATATGGCGCGCGTTGCATTGTGGCTTGCTCGTGATGTCACTGTGTGTGAAAGAATCATGTTATTCTGAAATGGACCAGTCTGCACAATGACTACTTTTACTATTGTAAGAAATTAAAATCAATGTTTATATGGCGTAATGTAGATTAAATATATTCTTATAATTAAAGCTGTTTTATTCTGTAAAATCGGAAGTTCACAACACCTAAAACTTTAATTCTGAAAATCCTTGATTTCCGGTTAGCATTAGCATGTGGCAAACCATACGTTTTGAAACCGCGAATAGAAGGTGAAATGACATGTGGTGTTGTACACTAAACACACTGTCTTTAACAATCATGTATTGACGCTGCAATACTGTTATTAGGGAATGTTTAAATAACCACAGACATTAGAATGCTGTAATTAACACCAGAACATTTACAGGAATTGCCTCGGACCCTCCCCCGTCGACGCCAGCCAATAGGAGAAGACGACAATTGATAACCCTTGATGGACAGGGAGAATCGAGCTCTTCTTCATCCTCAGCTGCCCCAACGCGAACGGGACCAACAGCTGGGAGACGGAGAACCACCAACACATTTCATTTGTTTAATTAAATTCTGTTAACTGTTATAAGCTTCCTTGTACTCTTTTCAGTTTATCCTAGGCTAAAGAAATCCCAACACCATATTTTGATGATAAAATGTACTTTTACTTGAGTGACATTTTGAATGCAGGACTTTTATTTGTAACAGAGTATTCCTTTCCTACACTCTGATACTTCTACTTTTACTCAAGTACAGGATCTGAGTATTCTGCCGCTCTGATGATAGGAGTACAGCTCAGCTCTGAATCTGGGTCAGAGTGAGCTCCTCCTCCTCAGAGTGAGCTCCTCAGAGTGAGCTCCTCCCCCTCAGAGTGAGCTCCTCCTCCTCAGAGTGAGCTCCTCCTCAGAGTGGGCTCCTCAGAGTGAGCTCCTCCTCACAAGTGAGCTCCCCCTCAGAGTGGGCTCCTCCTCCGAGTGAGCTCCTCCTCAGAGTGAGCTCCTCCTCCTCAGAGTGGGCTCCTCCTCAGAGTGAGCTCCTCCTCCTCAGAGTGAGCTCCTCCTCCTCAGAGTGGGCTCCTCCTCAGAGTGGGCTCCTCCTCAGAGTGAGCTCCTCCTCAGAGTGAACTCCTCCTCCTCCTCAGAGTGAGCTCCTCCTCAGAGTGGGCTCCTCCTCAGAGTGAGCTCCTCCTCCTCAGAGTGGGCTCCTCCTCTGGATACCACCAGACTCTGGAGCAAATAAGCAACAAGCTAAAAAAACTGAGAAAGACTACCAGGATCATTGTTGTTGTTTTCGCGCCGTGTGGGTGTCATAAGAAGTCACATAAACGTTTACGTGATGACGCAAACGATGACGCAGCTTCACCCGAGCTCCACTCGGGCTCTGAGCGGTGGAAACACAAGTGGTGCTACAGAGAAGAACCTGTTCAGCACCGGAAAAGCAAAAGAACGGTTCTTGAACCAGATCCGGGTTTGGTGGAAAAGGGGAGTGAGCTCCTCAGAGTGGGCTCCTCAGAGTGAGCTCCTCAGAGTGGGCTCCTCAGAGTTGTCTCCTCAGAGTGGGCTCCTCAGAGTGAGATCCTCAGAGTGGGCTCCTCAGAGTGAGATCCTCAGAGTGGGCTCCTCAGAGTGGGCTCCTCAGAGTGAGCTCCTCATAGTGAAATCCTCAGAGTGGGCTCCTCAGAGTGGGCTCCTCAGAGTGGGATCCTCCGAGTGGGATCCTCCGAGTGGGCTCCTCCGAGTGGGCACCTCAGAGTGGGCTCCTCAGAGTGGGCTCCTCAGAGTGAGCTCCTCAGAGTGAGCTCCTCCGAGTGGGCTCCTCACAGTGAGATCCTCAGAGTGGGCTCCTCAGAATGAGCTCCTCAGAGTGGGATCCTCCGAGTGGGCCCCTCAGAGTGGGCTCCTCAGAGTGAGCTCCTCAGAGTGGGCTCCTCCGAGTGAGCTCCTCAGAGTGGGATACTCAGAGTGAGCTCCTCAGAGTGGGATCCTCTGAGTGGGCTCCTCAGAGTGGGCTCCTCAGAGTGAGCTCCTCAGAGTGGGATCCTGTGAGTGGGCTCCTCAGAGTGGGCTCCTCAGAGTGAGCTCCTCAGAGTGGGCTCCTCAGAGTTGTCTCCTCAGAGTGGGATCCTCACAGTGGGCTCCTCAGAGTGAGATCCTCAGAGTGGCCTCCTCAGAGTGGGCTCCTCAGAGTGAGCTCCTCCTCCTCAGAGTGAGCTCCTCCTCCTCAGAGTGAGCTCCTCCTCAGAGTGAGCTCCTCCTCAGAGTGGGCTCCTCCTCAGAGTGAGCTCCTCCTCCTCAGAGTGAGCTCCTCCTCCTCAGAGTGAGCTCTTCCTCAGAGTGGGCTCCTCCTCAGAGTGAGCTCCTCCTCAGAGTGAGCTTCTCCTCAGAAAACAACCAGACTCTGGAGCAAATAAGCAACAAGCTAAAAAAACTCAGAAAGACTACCAGGATCATTGTTGTTGTTTTCGCGCCGTGTGAGTGTCATAAGAAGTCACGTAACGGTTTATGTGATGACGCAAACGATGACGCAGCTTCACCCGAGCTCCACTCGGGCTCTGAGCGGTGGAAACACAAGTGGTGCTCCAGAGAAGAACCGGTTCAGCACCAGAAAAGCAAAAGAACGGTTCTTGAACCAGATCCGGGTTTGGTGGAAAAGGGGAGTGAGCTCCTCAGAGTGGGCTCCTCAGAGTGAGCTCCTCAGAGTGGGCTCCTCAGAGTGAGCTCCTCAGAGTGGGCTCCTCAGAATGAGCTCCTCAGAGTGGGCTCCTCAGAGTGGGCTCCTCAGAGTGAGATCCTCGGAGTGGGCTCCTCAGAGTGGGCTCCTCAGAGTGAGCTCCTCAGAGTGAGCTCCCCAGAGTGGGCTCCTCAGAGTGGGCTCCTCAGAGTGAGCTCCTCCGAGTGGGCTCCTCACAGTGAGATCCTCAGAGTGGGCTCCTCAGAATGAGCACCTCAGAATGAGCTCCTCCGAGTGGGCTTCTCCGAGTGGGCTCCTCCGAGTGGGCTCCTCAGAGTGGGCTCCTCAGAGTGGGCTCCTCAGAGTTGTCTCCTCAGAGTGGGCTCCTCAGAGTGGGCTCCTCAGAGTGAGCTCCTCAGAGTGAGCTCCTCCGAGTGGGCTCCTCACAGTGAGATCCTCAGAGTGGGCTCCTCAGAATGAGCTCCTCAGAATGAGCTCTTCAGAGTGGGATCCTCCGAGTGGGCTCCTCAGAGTGGGCTCCTCAGAGTTGTCTCCTCAGAGTGGGCTCCTCAGAGTGAGCTCGTCAGAGTGGGCTCCTCCGAGTGAGCTCCTCAGAGTTGTCTCCTCAGAGTGGGATCCTCTGAGTGGGCTCCTCAGAGTGAGATATTCAGAGTGGGCTCCTCAGAGTGGGCTCCTCAGAGTGAGCTGCTCAGAGTGAGCTCCTCAGAATGAGCTCCTCAGAGTGGGCTGGGCTCCTCAGAGTGGGCTCCTCAGAGTGGGCTGGGCTCCTCAGAGTGAGCTCCTCACAGTGGGCTCCTCAGAGTGTGATCCTCAGAGTGAGTTCCTCACAGTGAGCTCCTCAGAATGGGATCCCCCGAGTTAGCTCCTCAGAGTGGGCTCCTCAGAATGAGCTCCTCAGAGTGGGCTCCTCAGAGTGGGCTCCTCAGAGTGAGCTCCCGAGTGTGATCCTCACAGTGAGCTCCTCCGAGTGAGCTCCTCAGAGTGGGATCCTCCGAGTGGGCTCCTCAGAGTGAGATCCTCAGAGTGGGCTCCTCAGAGTGGGCTCCTCAGAGTGAGCTCCTCACAGTGAGCTCCTCAGAATGAGCTCCTCGAGGGGCTGGGCTCCTCAGAGTGGGCTGGGCTCCTCAGATTGAGCTCCTCACAGTGGGCTCCTCAGAGTGTGATCCTCAGAGTGAGCTCCTCACAGTGAGCTCCTCAGAATGGGATCCCCCGAGTGAGCTCCTCAGAGTGGGCTCCTCAGAGTGAGCTCCTCAGAGTGGGCTCCTCAGAGTGGGCTCCTCAGAGTGAGCTCCTCAGAGTGTGATCCTCACAGTGAGCTCCTCCGAGTGAGCTCCTCAGAGTGGGATCCTCCGAGTGAGCTCCTCAGAGTGAGCTCCTCAGAGTGGGCTCCTCAGAGTGGGCTCATCAGAGTGGGCTCCTCAGAGTGTGATCCTCACAGTGAGCTCCTCCGAGTGAGCTCCTCAGAGTGGGATCCTCAGAGTGAGCTCCTCAGAGTGAGATCCTCAGAGTGGGCTCCTCACAGTGAGCTCCTCAGAATGAGCTCCTCAGAGTGGGATCCTCCTAGTGAGTTCTTCAGAGTGGGCTCCTCAGAGTGAGCTCTTCAGAGTGGGCTCCTCAGAGTGGGATCCTCCGAGTGAGCTCCTCAGTGTGAGCTCCTCAGAGTGGGATCCTCCGAGTGAGTTCTTCAGAGTGGGCTCCTCAGAGTGGGATCCTCACAGTGAGCTCTTCCGAGTGAGCTCTTCAGAGTGGGATCCTCCGAGTGAGCTCCTCAGAGTGGGCTCCTCAGAGTGAGCTCTTCCGAGTGAGCTCCTCAGAGTGGGCTCCTCAGAGTGGGCTCCTCAGAGTGAGCTCTTCAGAGTGGGCTCCTCTGAGTGGGCTCCTCAGAATGAGCTCCTCATAGTGGGATTTTCACAGTGAGCTCTTCCGAGTGAGCTCCTCGGAGTGGGCTCCTCATAGTGGGATCCTCACAGTGAGCTCTTCAGAGTGGGCCCCTCACAGTGAGCTCCTCAGAATGGGATCCCCCGAGTGAGCTCCTCAGAGTGGGCTCCTCAGAGTGGGCTCATCAGAGTGGGCTCCTCAGAATGTGATCCTCACAGTGAGCTCTTCCGAGTGAGCTCCTCAGAGTGGGATCCTCAGAGTGAGCTCCTCAGAGTGGGCTCCTCACAGTGAGCTCCTCAGAATGAGCTCCTCAGAGTGGGATCCTCCTAGTGAGTTCTTCAGAGTGGGCTCCTCAGATTGAGCTCTTCAGAGTGGGCTCCTCAGAGTGGGATCCTCCGAGTGAGCTCCTCAGTGTGAGCTCCTCAGAGTGGGATCCTCCGAGTGAGTTCTTCAGAGTGGGCTCCTCAGAGTGGGATCCTCACAGTGAGCTCCTCCGAGTGAGCTCTTCAGAGTGGGATCCTCCGAGTGAGCTCCTCAGAGTGGGCTCCTCAGAGTGAGCTCTTCCGAGTGAGCTCCTCAGAGTGGGCTCCTCAGAGTGGGCTGGGCTCCTCAGAGTGAGCTCATCAGAGTAAGCTCCTCTGAGTGGGCTCCTCAGAGTGGGCTGGGCTCCTCAGAGTGAGCTCCTCAGAGTGGGCTCCTCAGAGTGGGCTCCTCAGAGTGGGCTCCTCAGAGTGAGCTCCTCAGAGTGGGCTCCTCTGAGTGGGCTCCTCAGAATGAGCTCCTCATAGTGGGATTTTCACAGTGAGCTCTTCCGAGTGAGCTCCTCGGAGTGGGCTCCTCATAGTGGGATCCTCACAGTGAGCTCTTCAGAGTGGGCCCCTCAGAGTGGGGTCCTCCGAGTGAGCTCTTCAGAGTGGGCTCCTCAGAGTGGGCTCCTCCGAGTGAGCTCCTCAGAGTGGGCTCCTCAGAGTGAGCTCCTCAGAGTGGGCTCCTATTTTTTTCCTTCTAATTTGTTATTCTTTTCAAAATAACACACTGTTATTTACTCACCAATAACACACAATTATCCTTGCTGAAACAGACGTAGGCCTATAAGGGACATTTCGAGCATCATTGCGATTGTCAACATTTCTGAGTTTAGGATGGCCAAAAACACTACACTACCCATAATCCCCAGCTATCGTTTAGGACTACAGTTCCCGTAAGGTTACGCAGAGCGTCAAACAGCTGTGTGAAATGGAACGAAACCACGCCAGATTATCCAAAACTAGAATCGAACACCCCCGCAGAACTACACATGCTGGCTATTGTATTTCGCAAAATGTTCTATGGGACGTCTCTACCGAACGTTTTCGTTTTTCCCACAATTAGAAGTTGCCATGATTAAACACATTGGTGTTATCAAATGTAAAACATATAATTAATAAATGGGTGAAAATCACTTGTGTCCATAATGCGCAGCATTAATATATACCCACATGACAGCTCATTGCTACTTTGTAATTCTGCACTCCAATTCAGAGGTTAACCTGGTATTTTTACTCCACTGCATTTATTTGAGTTACTTTGCAGATTCTAATTAATTATGTGAAATATAAACAACCCTTAAATCAGACTTTAGTTACACCTGAGTAAAATTCAGGTATGGTGATTGTCAAGTGCCAACAATCAGGAGAGATATTTGATAGTTGGTGCTTGAGAAGACTAAACATGTATCTGCAATTGACATGAATGGAAACAAGTAATAAAGTATATTCATTACTCGTTATTCTCTACAAATAGTTAATTAAAGACTGTATATTATGGCTATTTTGCACATCCCTGTCAAGATTTTCAAAGGTTTATTGATATATCATACACAACTACGGTGTAGTTATGCAATGAATGAAAAACTTGGGTCACAGGTTCCTCAACAGTGCATTACAAGACATCTATCAATATGTGTGTACCTCCACCATTAAACTGTCATATTCTGCACATTTCTTATTCTATCTACATACATAAGAGTATAATTATAGTGTATAATATCAGTTAAAATAAGTGCTTCAACATAGTTAACATTGCAGGAAAGCAATATATTAGACGTTAATTACTTTGTCAGGCTTAATATTTAATATTTAATGTTTAAATAAATGTTAATCCGTTTTTCTGTTTTGCACCTCCTCCTATTAATATCTGTGTACATCCTGCACTAAACTGTTTTATTGTAGAGATCACTTATAGTATCTTCTTAATTTTGTATATTCTATATTTCCATATTTATACTTTTCCCCTATGAAAGTATGTACTCTTCATATTTTTTTAATCAAATATAACACATACAAACAATAATCCAATAACGTGCTTTAACCACTAGTCACACAAGGTACACACAGACACTTGTATGTACAACATCTGAAGATGTATAGTTTTATGCAGGCTTTCACATCATTTTACAGCATATTGCTATACTATTTCAGACTCAGTATTTACATTCTTACATTCAAAGAAAATCAGTAATATCTTTGAAAACTACAGTCCATTTATTTTCCTCACAGACGGCAACAAAAGTCCGAAATTATACGATTTAAAATAAAAGCAATAATTGTGGCTTGATATTTAGTAAGAACATGTTTTTATGAACCACACAGCTTCCGGTCTTCCACGACCCGACCGGAGAAAAAGACGTGCTGCAGTCTGCAGGCACGAAACACGTTACCAGTAGAAATACATTGCTTTTAAAATCATCCTGTGCAACACAAAAAAAAGGGGCAAATCGTGATGGTGAATACGAATCAATAGATTAAAAATCTGCCGTGAGACTGGGTTGCTCCACAATGATCGATAACAGTGAACGGATGGTCAAAGTAAGGCACAAATAAACAGAACCACACGAAGCCTGGTTAGTGTTGCCTGACTTTATAAAGTGTGTTTATAAGCACTACTGCTTGTAGGCAGGCATAACAGTCGACCCATGTTCAGGGGAGGTGGGTTTAGTTTCCTGCACGCCTCGACGTAAGAGAGACGTAAGCGACGTCGCCTCTTAGCTCCAAAGCTCTTGCCTCTGGACCGACATTTTTTTGGAGCTGGAAATGAAGCGGATTCGGGAGCTAAGAGCCGGCGCCGCTGCGGTGTGAAAAGGAAAACCCGGCACTTTTCAGGCTCTAGCTCCGAGCCGGAGCTGAAAAGGCGCTGGTGTGAAAGGGGCAAGAGTGAACTCCTCAGAGTGGGCTCCTCAGATGCCATATCGACAACAACAACAATGATCCAGGTAGAGTTTTTTTAGCTTGTTGCTTATTTTCTCCTGAGTCTGGTGGTATCCAGCGGTGGCCAACCCCCGCTGCAGCTGCTGGAAAAATTGCTTGAGACCGCGTTGTGCCGTCCACCTTCCTCTTGCGTTGACCAAAGCCTGAGGAGGTCATGTGTCTCTTCAGCGGTCCACTGCAGCTTACATTTACTGGCATCCATTCCTGGTTCTTAGTTGTTTGTGTTGCTGAAAAGAATTTGCGGCATTTTGTTGTTATTGCTCAGGTTAATCCCGCCTCCGACGTAAGCGTAAGTATTGGTTCTTGGTTCTTGCCGGGCAGCCGAGTGGGGTCAGCTAAGAACCGGTTTTCGGTTTTCGGTTAGATCTGCGGTGGAAACAGGAAGAACCAGAGTTAAATCAGGCTGGAGCCCGTAACAGGCCCTGGTGGAAAAGGGGCACGAGTGGTCTCCTCAGAGTGGACTGCTCTGAGGCAGGATGCTGCTCCGCTCACCACATGGCTGCTGACTGATGACTCCGTACTGAAGATGTTTACGGCTGCTGTCACACACTCTTTCAATTAGGCTAATTGAGTTGCATCCCATTGGGTGTGTATGACAGCAGCGTGAAGCTGAAGCATGAGTCGCTTATGAATACATGCACACTCACTGTCCAGTCTGCCATCTGCCGGCCGCCAGCCTGCTGCTCTCACCCTCAGTGAACTACACCTACTCCATCTAACATGAAACATAACGTCAGCACACACACACACACACACACACCACACACACACACACACACACACACACACACACACACACACACACACACACACACACACACACACACACACACACACACACACACACACACCACTCACTCCACTCACTCACTCACTCACTCCACTCACTCACTCACTCACTCACTCACTCACTCACTCACTCACTCACTCACTCACTCACACACACACACACACACACACACACACACACACACACACACACACACACACACACACACACACACACACACACACACACACAAGCTGCAGACAGCCCACATTGTGCTAGACCATTACCCCAATTAACCTTGTGATATTGTGCGGTTACCATAAGAGTATATATGTGTCCTCAATCTGTCCATTAGGTGCTTTTAGAAGCGTATGCCCAGTGGTGTGTGTGTGTGTGTGTGTGTGTGTGTATGTGTGTGTGTGTGTGTGTGTGTGTGTGTGGACAATGGGACAGGATAACTTGTACACTTTAGGCATAATGCGCTTTGTTAACAGGTTTGAGGATCTAACCATATGGAAGCTCAACATATCAGCACCAGAGCAGATGAACCAGGGAGATTAAGTGTCTTCCTTTAGCATGAACATGAAGATCTGGGTAAGAATAGATTCGGAAATAACAAACATGCTAAAATAAAATAAAAATATATTTCGTAATGTCAGCAAATCTAATATTTGTTTAAAAATGAGAAGTACAAATGATCCCAAATGTTTTGAGCAAAAATGTTGCCATTGAGACGGTGAGTTCTGAACGCCTTTAAACGTAAGGCAGTAAGTGTTCAGTATGCTTGAGACCAGAGGTGGGAAGTGACTACATACATGTACTCAAGTACTACACTTTGTATTTTATGCTACTTTAAACTTCTCCACTACATTTAAAAGGGAAATACTGTAATGTTTTAACAGCTGAAGATACTTTTAACTAAATCCATCTCAAAAAATTAAACTAGTGTACTAACTCTTTAAGTCACAAAAGAGTTTTACAAAAAGTCAATCAGAACTTTGTTTGCCGACAACAATAAAATTATCCTTGGTGCAACAATAATATCTAGGAATGTCTCATAATTATATATGCACTTGAAGGCCACAATGAGTACTTTGACTTTGTATACTTTAATTACATTTTGATGATAATCATTTTGTACATAAGAGTGAGATTTTGAAAATATTTTGCCAATAAGTAAGTATTGATACTTTTACCCAAGTAAAGCATCTGAATACTTACTTAGGGAAGTGTGTACGTGTACTAGACGCTGTGATGATCTGACCTCAGCAGAGCGGGGTCCTGAACACCGTCATCCTCCCATAACAACACACACACTCAGGTAGCCACTGCCCAACACACACTCAGGTAGCCACTGCCCAACACACACTCAGGTAGCCACTGCCCAACACACACACACAGGTAGCCACTGCCCAACACACACTCAGGTAGCCACTGCCAAACACACACACTCAGGTAGCCACTGCCCAACACACACACTCAGGTAGCCACTGCCCAACACACACACTCAGGTAGCCACTGCCCAACACACACACTGGTATCCACTGCACAACACACACACTCAGGTAGCCACTGCCCAACACACACACTCAGGTAGCCACTGCCCAACACACACTCAGGTAGCCACTGCCCAACACACACACTCAGGTAGCCACTGCACAACACACACACTCAGGTAGCCACTGCTCAACACACACACTCAGGTAGCCACTGCCCAACACACACACTCAGGTAGCCACTGCCCAACACACACACTCAGGTAGCCACTGCCCAACACACACACTCAGGTAGCCACTGCCCAACACACACTCAGGTAGCCACTGCCCAACACACACACTCAGGTAGCCACTGCCCAACACATACACTCAGTTAGCCACTGCCCAACACACACACACTGGTAGCCACTGCCCAACACACACACTCAGGTAGCCACTGCCCAACACACACACTCAGGTAGCCACTGCCCAACACACACACTCAGGTAGCCACTGCCCAACACACACACTCAGGTAGCCACTGCCCAACACACACACTCAGGTAGCCACTGCCCAACACACACCCTCAGGTAGCCACTGCCCAACACACACACTCAGGTAGCCACTGCCAAACACACACACACTCAGGTAGCCACTGCCTAACACACACACTGGTAGCCACTGCCCAACACACACTCAGGTAGCCACTGCCCAACACACACACTCAGGTAGCCACTGCCCAACACACACACTGGTAGCCACTGCCCAACACACACTCAGGTAGCCACTGCCCAACACACACACTCAGGTAGCCACTGCCCAACACACACACTGGTAGCCACTGCCCAACACACACACTCAGGTAGCCACTGCCCAACACACACACTGGTAGCCACTGCTCAACACACACACTCAGGTAGCCACTGCCCAACACACACACTCAGGTAGCCACTGCCCAACACACACACTCAGGTAGACACTGCCCAACACACACTCAGATAGTCACTGCCAAACACACACACTCAGGTAGCCACTGCCCAACACACACACTCAGGTAGCCACTGCCCAACACACACACTCAGGTAGCCACTGCTCAACACACACACTCAGGTAGCCACTGCCCAACACACATACTCAGGTAGCCACTGCCCAACACACACACTCAGGTAGCCACTGCCCAACACACACACTCAGGTAGCCACTGCCCAACACACACACTCAGGTAGCCATTGCCCAACACACACACACACACACACTCAGGTAGCCACTGCCCAACACACACACTGGTAGCCACTGCCCAACACACACACTCAGGTAGCCACTGCCCAACACACACACTCAGGTAGCCACTGCCTAACACACACACTGGTAGCCACTGCCCAATACACACACTGGTAGCCACTGCCCAACACACACACTCAGGTAGCCACTGCCCAACACACACTCAGGTAGCCACTGCCTAACACACACACTCAGGTAGCCACTGCCCAACACACACACTCAGGTAGCCATTGCCCAACACACACACACACACACACACACACACACTCAGGTAGCCACTGCCCAACACACACACTGGTAGCCACTGCCCAACACACACTCAGGTAGCCACTGCCCAACACACACACACTCAGGTAGCCACTGCCCAACACACACACTCAGGTAGCCACTGCCCAACACACACACTCAGGTAGCCACTGCCCAACACACACACTCAGGTAGCCACTGCCTAACACACACACTGGTAGCCACTGCCCAATACACACACTGGTAGCCACTGCCCAACACACACACTCAGGTAGCCACTGCCTAACACACACACTGGTAGCCACTGCCCAACACACACTCAGGTAGCCACGGCCCAACACACACACTCAGGTAGCCACTGCCCAACACACACACTCAGGTAGCCACTGCCCAACACACACACTGGTAGCCACTGCCCAACACACACACTGGTAGCCACTGCCCAACACACACACTCAGTTTAACGAGCAGAAGCTTTGGTACAGCTGTGAAATGTGTAATAGAAAGCATTTGTGTGTGTGCGTGAGCGTGGATGGTTCTAATGAGTTGAGAAGCAGGTCAGCTCTCAGACGAGGAGGCCTCCTGCCGAGGAGCGGTCAGCACGTCGAGGGCCACGCTTCAGGACACAAACACACATACACAAGGAAGCTGATCAAGTGTATGCAATGAGGTCAGGGAGGTGTGTGAGAAGAGGAGGATGGCGTGAGAACACAAGGCGACGAGGGGGGGAAATCCCTCTTACTTTTTGTGTGGATCCATATTGTTGTGCAGCGGTGACCGTAGGCTGGACACATGCCGGCCATTTGGCCAACAGGTGGTCCGACGTGGTCCGCAGACAGTGAGGGACAAAGGAGGGACATTAACTTTGGTTTTAAACAAGATGAGCAGAAGTTCAAGATTCAGTTAATTTGTAGGTTAAAAACCGCCCAATTTCTTACCAACAGCACATTGGATCATTATCAGTCGTTAATGAGCTTATACATAAATAGAACTGATACCTACATTGGCATCACTTTGCTAGAAAGAGTGATAGGGGCCCTTTTTTTATTTATTAAAAAAAACACAACTGCATTAAGAACCGAGCAAACCAAGCTATTTTCAGAACATTTTTAACATACACTCATAGTGCAAAGTGGTGGGGGTCACCTATGGGCATAGATATGTCTCATAATTATTTGTGTTAAAAATGATAAAGAATGCATCTAACGTTCCGCTGTTCATTATAATAAAAAACAGAGCATTAAACAAACCATCATGCTCTTACTTTGAAATCATGCGGACATTTCATCATCAGCAGGCAATCACGTGGTTTCTGAAAATCACCGAGTGACACGAGTAGATTTTAGCCGAGACCGGCGGAAAATATGTCTCAAAATTCCGTGTGTGTAAAAAGACGATCCATAAGCAGAAATGTGAGATCTGCAAGCGCATTTTTGGTCGGCAAATACAAAATGGATTCACAAATGCCTGATCCAAAGTTGTAAATGTTAAAGAGATATTCACAGATCCTTTTTTTAATTTGTGAAAATATTTAGCTTATTTGCAGATCCGTTTTACACTTGCACATTTATTTGTGAGTTTGCAAATCTTTTAAATGCATTTGTGGTGTTTTACATTTACAAATCACATATTTACACACAAATCATTTTTATGTTCACACAAATAATTATGAGACATATTTACGCCCATAGTCACCAGTATAAATGACGCCTGTGGATACCTAAAGTAGGCAGCTGCTCTGTAGGTCCAGGTTACTCCTTTCAATAAGTCTTTATATTGTAATTAAATTAAGATTTGTTTCAACAATTGCACCATCAAAGTACAATATCACGGTAGGTGCTACATTATTTGCCAATATTGTGGATCTGTGTGTTCTTCTAATTGAAGATCTTTTTCTTATGACCCGCCACACATGGTCCAACTCTGGTTGGGCAGTAACAATGACTGCAGCTGAATGCAGAGACAGAACTCCTGCTGGTCCTAAATCCCAGCAATAAGCACAATGTTCTTAATACTGATATGTTAGAGATAATGATGGCCAACACTTCAAATAGTTATGAAGCATAACGAGTAAAGCTAAGGGCTTTAGAAAGCTAGGATCAACTGTCAAACATGTACAAATGCAATAGATATTTAGCCCTTTACAACTCAGGCCAGAGAGAGACATGGGAGCCAAATCAAGATCAAACTCTCAGAGCTCATGTTACAATTATAATGAAAGGATGCACAAAGAAATCAAATGAAAATCAAAGAGAAAGGGATGGATGCTCTCCACATCGTGTCTTTATGAGTCTCAGATTTCCAAATGTTCCCAATGTGGAGAGTGTTCATTTGAACCAAGCATCTTTTCTAACTTACCTCCGAGTACTTTTAGTTGAATATCTCTGAACTATTCAGAAAGATGTTTATAATGTCACAGTAGCAATTGACAAAGAAGCCTGTCTATCCATCTCCATCTTAAGACATCAGGCGGCATCATTACAAAGAAAGGGCAGTGTTTCTGCATGTGAGGGGGATACGTGTATGCCATATCCACGTTCTCCCGAGGATCATCCTCCTCACTCTACTGCTGTCAGACTGAGCAGCGACCAACCTCTGTGTGGTGTTAACGCTGAACAAACAATGTCAAACAAATAGATGCTAGTCTATCAAACAACATTTTAAAATATGCTGAAAGTCAAGTTCTAATAAAATGCTGGGATTATTCTCCGTTTGTTGCACTTGGGTTCAGCAAATCAATGTTAACATCTCCACAGGCAAAAGGCTTGGTGTTTGTGTTGTTATAAAGTTCAGTTAGCTTTTTCTCAAATGTGTCAACACATGTTCATTCACATCCCAGGTTTAAGGAATAGTGCATCGGAGAATTCAAAATGACTGAAGAGAACTGGGTTTCAAGAGAATCCGACTGCACTTTCACTATCAGACATATTTACGACACGCCAGCAGATCTTATTAATGTGTGTCTGCTGTAGGGAGACTACAGTTCTCTGTAAAGAGGACTACTGGAAGACATCTAGGCCCGTCAACACGGAGACGATATCAGTTGAATCCGCTAACGTTCTCTAGAGACTGGCGACCCCCCCACTATCACCTGGTGACTGTAACA